>VWZP01006935.1:558081-732631 GCA_013396995.1 Dicaeum eximium
AATTTCCTATCACAACAAAAAACTCAGGAATGAGACAATAAATATGTATGATTTCAATAGGAGCCTTAAAAACAAAAGCTTTTGCAACAACCTCCCAATCAGAACCACAGAGACTCTGGTAAGATAGAAAAACCTAAGAAACAGCAGCTGTAAAATATATTTAAAAGCCTTTATTCTTTCCTATCACAATGTGGCAAAAGAGACTAAATACAGCTTTCCATTTGTTTAACTAAAAGCTGCCATTCCTCAGTCTCTTTGATGATAATGATACCCACAGTTAAAATCAAACTGCAGCACACACATGGAAAACTTGGAGCTCTGTACCAACTTTGCACAATGTATTATTAATAGCAAGGTTTGTGAACCCAAATGCTCTCAGGTGCTGAGAGCAAGGGGAAGCCTGACTGTGCTGGGCTCGTGGTTGATGCTGATAAATGCAGCACACTGAGGAGGAAAAAGAAAAACCTGCACCTGAGGATTGTTTGTATTACAGTAACCACTGTCCCCACTGTGCTGTGCATGGGGAGAGACCTGTCAGGAGTGCAACATCAAGGAAAGAAGTCAGACAAGAGGTGGGAGGGAAAAGGTATCAGCCATCCCAGTTTGCTGACGTGGAAAGGAAACAAAGTATCGTAAAGGTCTGGTACTACCCACAGGATTGCACTGGGGTAGCTCTTGGGTCACTTGTCTGGCTCAGAATGACCAAAAGACCCTACTGATTCTGCAAATCCGAAACTGCATGGCCTCTAAACCACCCCTCATTTCAGAGTGCTTGATAACAGTTATTCTAGTGCACCTTTTTACTTCAGCAGATTCTTGCTTGAACTTCTGAGAAGCACACCCTGAATTTGCAGAGGAGCCTCGTGCTCCTCGTGTCCTGTGAGGGCAACTGAGCACAGGAGTGCTTTCACTGCCCTGCTGTAGAAGCTGGCCGGAAAATTATCTGCTTCCTGACTGTTGTTCTGCAGTCCCAGTTCCCTGGAGGACCATCTGGTGCAGTTATTTGAGGCATGGGCTTCATGGCCACCGTACTGACTGTGAAGCAGCCTTAGCACCATTGAGTTCCAGAAGAAATTGCACTAAAAAAATCAATAGGGTCTGTGTGCAGGATCCTGAGGAGAGAGGAGTGATCCCTCTTGGAAAAAAATATCTACTCTGCAATGATAAGGAAGTAGCCCCATCCCCAGAAGGAAAGGGTGATGGCTGTGATTCCAAACATTCAAAGAAAAGGAAGGGAAGCAGAGTAGGGCTCCTCAAAGATTATGGATTTCTTGTCTAGGAAGTGGCATAAATGCGAGGTCTGGCTTGAGATGTGTGATTATGTCAAAGGGATGATTATGAAGACAATCTTCAGCCTGATAGATCCAGCAGAGCTGTCTCCAGTAAGACCATAGTGCCACTAAGAACTTTTGAGGAAGGGAAGCATGTACATAAGTTCTGTGCCAAACATGCTTTGAAATGTTCTCAAAATACAGGAGTGTTTGGCCATGGTGACAACACAGTTCAGCATGGCTTACAGCTATCAGCTGGGATCCTCCAGATCTGTTCTGATCTGTCTTTTATTACCAGATTATGCATGGCTTTTTCTGTTATGAGATTGCTTTTTGAGGTCACTGACATATGCTAGGTGAAGTCAAGTGAAAAGAAATGGTTCCCTTGACATCCTCACCTAAGTGTTCTGTGTTAAAAACCATCTCCAAACAACAATTCAGCAGCATCAGAAGTTTCTAGGTCTGATATTGCACAGGCATAGTCAAATGGCAATCTCTGCCTCAACAGTTTACAACTTAACTAAATGTTAAAGTAATCCACAGGCTTGTCATCCATGTTGTATCTGGCTCTTGGTTTTTGTCTGCTTTGTCTCTTCAGATTGTAAACTGTTTGAGGCAAGAACTGTCTCTGAGTCTGTGTTTGGACAGAAGAGAGGTCCTGGTCCTTGCACAGCCAGGTACTATAATAAATATAAGGCACAATAATTTATTTTAAAACGAACATCAAAGAAAATAAAGGATTAAAAGGGAAAGAAAACCTTTCACAGCTCGAGGCTTTCCCCCATGACAGTGCTCCAGAAGAATGTGCTATCTGCTGGAGGCAGTTAGCTGCTAACCCCAGTTGCAGGGAGGGCTGTGTGACACCACCACGGAAGTCACGCCGGAATGTGCCTGGGATGGGGAGAGGGGGAGGGAGGGAGGGAGGGGGAAGAAGGGTGAGGTCAAAAGCTAAACCATGATAAGAAAAAGAGAAATCTCTTTAAAATACACACATGCATTTTCTTGCCAGAATCTATCAAACCAACAGCCAAAGCATGGTAATGGCATTTTGTTTAGATTTAAAAAGAAATAGCTCCTGTCCTAAGAATTTTTTTGCCGAGTTTCAGGCAAAGGGAGGTCTAAGTGACTTGCTGGTTTAAGAATTTGTGTTTTTCTAAAGGAGGTGTTTTAGTCAGACTGGTGGCATGGCCCATTCTACCACTGAGCACACAGCCCTGTGAGTGCTTGCTACAGACCGTGGCACACCATGGAAGCCAGCCCGGCCAAGGCAAGGGCAGCACCCACAGTTAAAGGCATCAGGCTGGCTTTGCAGGGCTCAGCCACTTGGGTCACATCCAGCCATCAGTGAAGCTGGTGGATGAACTCGCACTGGCTTCAGCAAGCTTTAAATGAGGCCCTTGGTTTGTGACTCTAACTGGGTAGAGCTCCACAAATGTGTCCCTCTAATGCTGTCTGTGGAAAATTTGCTGTTGACCCTAACCAGAGTGTGGTCCAGCTGGAGCTTGTCCAGAATGAAGCTGCCCATGTGCTGCTCTGTGAGTAGGAACCACAGTCAGTGGGCCACTTTGGGTGCTTTTAGCAGGTGAACATAGAGAGTTTGGGTCACCTCACACCAGAAGTTTTTTGATTTTTCAAGAGTCTTAACTGCACCCAACAGTTACAGTGGGGTAAGATACTCAAGCTTCAGTCAAAAAGCACAGTAGCAAAGCCCACAGAATTTCCAGGGTCTGTTGGAGCAACAGATGGCCTTTACAGGTCCATGGTCTCCTCTTTGCAAGTGAAGAGAATCTGTGGGAAACCACCAGCTTCCTCACAAGCTGGGGCACCAGTGGGTGTGTGGAGAAGGAGCATGCCAAAGCAGAGAGCAACCAAGCAGGTTATTCGTGGAGATGGGGTCAGAAGGGATGACTCCCTGCAGCCTTGGGGTTTTGCTGCAGTGGCTTCTCATGCCCTTAGCAAAGGGACATGCCTGCTGCTACACTTCAGCAATTCAGGATCTGTCCTTCCAGCCTGGGCCAGTGCGTGCCCCCCTCCCTTCCTCCATTTTTCTCCTCCAGGTCCATTCACTGTGCCAAACAACAGCATGCAATCATCTTGTGGGGGTTATTTCTGCCTAATATACCCACCCAGTGGGATTTCAGTGAACATTAAAGTGGTAGATGGAGCCTTTAATGAAGTTAACCTGCTGAAACCGGGGAGCATTTGGTTGAAGTATACCTGAAAGCCCTGGATTACACAGCAGCTGCTTCAAAAGAACCCACTGCCTCCTTTCATACCACTGCTGTATTGAGAAATAATACAGCACCTTTATATTCAGCCTAATTTAGTCAGCTTGCTGAGGTCTGAAAGCTTTCTTTATTAACTCTGAAGATGCAGGGTCTTTCCTCCCCCGTCTCAATGCCACAGCCCCCCCGCACAGTCTCTGCATGGAGCAGGCCCCCAGCAGCACCTCTGCACCCTCCCGTGGCTCAGCACCTCCTGAGCCGGCAGGAATCGCCCTCCCTCTCTCTGCTAATCCCATGATGGATTTTAACTCCACTGGTTTTCTTCCTCCCCTTTTCCTGCCGTTTATGCATTTTCCCCACATCCCCTTGTTCCGAACCTTTGTTTCTTTCACCACCTCCCTTCTCCACTCTTCTTTTACCTCTGCTTTTTTCCCTACTTCTTCTCATTTCTCCTTTCCAGGCTGCCTCAGCACTCCCCTCATTTGCCCTGCAGCAGTCCGTGCTGCTCCCGTACTGTCCCCAGAGCCAGTGGCTACTCCCGGCACCGCAGCAGGGCAGTGCTGGCCCGGGACCCGTGGGGCTGCCTGAGCTTCAGGTCACAGCACAGCCGGGCAGTGGGGGAACCGCACGCCAGCACTGCTCCCCCTCTATCAAATACCCGTGCGCAGGAGAGGGAGAAAGCAGCTCCCTGCCGCCGGGAAGATAGGCTGGCAGCTGGAAAACTGGGGGGGACATGTTAGGAGGGAGTGAGCAGTAACAGAGTGAGTGGGCAATAACAGGGCAGGCGTGGGGTGGGAGGGCAGTAACGGGATGGGCAAGCACTTGCCAGCTACAGCACCCAGGAGCTGAAGGGGCAGCCTCTGGGCGTGCTCTGCGGCCGCTGCTGAGCGGATTAGCAGACGTGGTACTCCCCATGGAACATTAACAGGCCAGCTTGCTAATTAAGCCACCTCTAGACTGGAAGTTTATGGACTTGAATGCAATGTGCCAAACTGCTTTGTCCAAGTTGGGGTGGTGGTCTGCTTTTTTTGAGTATGGACAAATTCCCCAACAAACAGTCTGGTTGAAGGCTAGGGCTAATGGGATGCTAAGGTAATTATTGGCTATTTGTGGCTATAAAAGGAGATCTCATAATCATGCACCTGATAGACTAATAAAAACATTTTATATTATGCACTTAGAGCTTTTTAGCTGAGGACCTGAAAGCACTGTCTGGAGGAGGAGAAGTGCAGCAAGAAGTCTGCATTTCTGTGAGGAGTTGGGAGACAACCCACACCATCTGCCCCCTTGCCCTGCGCTCCTGCTCCTTGGATACACTGCCAAAAATGTTTGAGTCCCTGCTCTCCTGCTGACTGACAATACTTATGGTTTTATCTGGGCTGGGTATCATTTTTCCCCTCTCTCATTCCTAACCCTGTTTCAGTCCTGCCGTGTTGTTTTCTCTGGAAGGCTGTCAAGATCTGCATTGGAAATAGTATGTTTTGACATAAAACTGGGGGAGACACCCTGTTTGTCCAACTACTCTGGAGCCCAGAGAAGGTTACAGGAATACATGATGCCTAGGTTTTAATTTTATTTTCTTTTAAATCGGGATTAAGAAAGGCTCTAAGGAAAAACTTGGGGATTTCCTGCTTTACAGACACCTCCTGATGGTCAGTTCATGGGGAGAGAAGGACTCATTTAGAAAGAGGAAGCTGTGATTGAAAATAAATGAGGCTGCATGATCAATGTTTAAAAGGAGCTGCAATTAGAGGGAGGAGAAGAGCAGAGCTGCAGAGTGCCAGGGAAAACCCTAGGTACACAGGCCCTCAGGTCAGCAGCAGGGAACTAGGCAGTGTTTGAGAGGCTTTCTGCTGGAGGGGAGGAGAGATGGGGGAAATTTCACTGCATCACAGCTCTAACTAATGCTTGGGCTGCAAAATTCCTTCAACCAAATTTAATGCAGATGGTACGTTAAATATTACAGTACCATTAAATTACATATTGTCTCATTTTCAGTGAGGTTTTGTGGATGTTTCTGACATTCAGATGTGGAAAAATGCTGCAGTTCCCAATGGGTTTGGCAAGTGCTTACTTGTGAGTTTTAAAAACCCACAGGAGGACTGAGCAGAGCCCAGAGCCCTGAGCTCTTTGGCAGAACAGGGCTTCCCGGCATGGAGTGCTGATGAGGTCCAGTCTCCCTCGGGGCACAGAGCAATGGCCACAGCAGCAGCAGCAGCTGCCCCTGGAAACAGGCAGAGGTAAGCTCACAGTACATAGCATCACCTTGTGCTCAGTGCCTTCAAACCCGAGAGAGGGTCGGAGTATTGAATGCTCCCAAAATATATATTTTTGACACTCTTCTACCTGAGCTGGAGTAATGGGTATCACCAGATCTTTATCATCCTGTCCTGGACACCTGCAGTGGTAGAAACTGCAGTAGCACTGCCTGGTTCTTTAGTTATGCCTTTCCTTTCCTGACAGTGGCATGCTGGGGAGAGGAGACTTGAGATCCGACACTAAACACAGGGCTGAATTTCTGGAGAGCAATTGAAAAGCAGCTGAGAGGAACCTCTGTGAGCAGGTAACTTCATTTCCCATCACCATTTTCTTTCCTAAGGTTATCTTCTCTTCATTCAGTGACAGATCAGAGCTGTTATCAGTTCAAGGTTGTGTTTGCACTCTTCTATTGACCTTAACCAGGGGAAACGGAACATAATGGAAGAAAAATTGCCCCTGTGCCATATGGTACGTGAGATGAGGTTGTCTCTGATCAGGGCTCGGTAACCTCTTCCTTTTCCGTGCATGTCTTAAGAAAGGAATGATTCATGCTGTGGGTTTATATTACACTCTGATATCTGTGTTATGTTTTGCAGAGGCTATTTATACACGCAAAAAATCACACTTCACTAGCTTGATAGTAGTCTAACTATAAGCAAGTAGTAAATAATAGTTGCGTAATTCCACATCAAAATACAAAAAATAAGGCAGTAGACTGTTGCCACTGGCTTTGCATTGACTTCAGCAGGTTTTGGAGCACATTTTAGCCACAGAAGATGCAAAATCAGGTATCAAAACACACAGAAGGGAGAGGGATGCTACAGCCCTGAGGGTAACGGCTGAAATATCAGATCTATCTGTCAGGCCAAATCTGTTGCTGTCAATGAACTTCCACTGGCCTCAGAGGAACTCTGAACGTTTGTGTTGTGTGAATGTGCTTAAACAGGTTGGCATCCTGATTTCATTGACGTGAGCTGGTAATGCTGCTCGTAACTGATAGACAGCAGAGTACAAAATAATTAGTCTCATCACCCTAAATGAATACCAGTGAAATGTTCTTACTTTCCCTCTCACCCACACAATGATGTATCTCACTTCTGCCACATGCCAGTATCTCTTCACTAATTACCAACTTAAAAAAACTGAGATAGTTTTAATCGTTTGTCTACTGTTTATTTGGAAGTTGGAATCTAAAATCTAGGGACTCATCCACAACATAAAGGAATTGTTTTTAAATAGCTTTTTGGTGCAGGGTTTTAGGGCTCATTTCACTTGCTTTGAAATTTCACCTCTCAAAGAGGATGGAGGTGTGAGTTAGCCCCAGTTTGCCAGGTACCGGCTTTTAAGCCTGTTTAGTTTGTGTATATAAGCAACAAGTAAGCGCACGGTCCCAGCAGTTCCAGCTCGCGCAGAGACTCCCCACCCTCACAGGGCAAAGGCGAACAAACTTTAGGAGCACTGCTAGGATGACTGTGCCAACGCTGCTCTCGGTTTGTGTTTTTAAAGAGCATCTCGGAGAAAACGGGTTTGGAGCACGGCAGTCAACTGTGGTGCAGTCCCGGAGGGGGTTGCGTTTGTCCCTTGTAGCAGCCTTTGCACCGCAACGTGGGTGCCGGGAGCGAGGCAGCGTGTGCTTCCCGCTGCCGCTCCCCGCTCTCGCAGCGGCTCCGGTCGAGCCTCGGCGCTTTGGGTCTCGGCCGGCAGCGGCGGAAGCCCACGAGCAGGGACAATCCTTGTCCTGATGCTCCCCCATCCGACAATTTCTGGGTGTCTCCCTTCGCACAGCCGACTCCGTTGCCGTTATTTCCATCGGGTTTGGATCCTGCCCGCGCTGCGGGGCCGTCAGCGNACATGCCGCCCTGCCTGAAAAGGCTGCGAGGCGCCGGTGGGGAGGGAGAGGAGGCGCAGACGGCGCCCCAGCCCGCACCACCGCCGCCGCGCCCCGGGGGATGCCGAGGCGCCGGCCCCGCGGGTCGCCCTAGGGGAGAGGCGCTCGGCCGGCACCGCCCGTCCCGCAGCCCCGGCGCGGGGAACGCCGCCGCCCCTCGCTGAGCCCCGCCGGAGCTGGTCGCGAGTGGGGCGCCCACACGGGGCGCGGCGCGCCCGGGGTAGGAAGGCGAAGCCCGGCCCCGCAGCCTCGGGTCTTGTGTTGAGGGTTTCGGGTTTTTTTATAATTTGTTCCGGAGGATGGATACGTTTCTTCTCGCCTGGGGATTTCTAGGGCTGTGCTTGCCCGGCTCCGGAGGCACGGCGGAGACAGGTAAGGCGCCCTCAGGGATGAGGGATGTCCCCGTCCGCCCAACTTTCGGGTTCCCGGGCGCGGTCCCGGTCTCACGCATAGATGCTTTGCGTGGGAATAAATTTAGGGAATGCGTGAGCTATCGGCCGCGCCACGGAGCTTTCGCAGCACGGGTTTTGGAGGGGCTCATGCGTGTGGCGGGGCGGGGATGGCGCACCCCCAGCCAGGAGCGCAGCGGCTGCAGCCCCGCGGCTCCCAACGCCCGGCGTGCAGGGGCGAGGGGATGGAGCCGCATTGGAAAGTTGCGTGCTGGTTTTTTGGGGAGCTGCGGGGAAGGGAGGGGAAGCGGTAGGGACCAGCCGCATGTCGGACACCCGCATCCGAATGTCCGCGGCCCCGCGCCGGTTGCAACCTCGGGAAACTTTAGGTGAGAAATTAAAATCATCTGGCAGGAGCAGCAGCCGGGGCCGTGCAGGGCTGGGAGCCGGCGAAGCTCGGCGGCAGCGGCACCCTGAGGAAAGGCTGCCCGCGGTACGTGCGGGACCTGCCCGCACTTTGCAAACGCTGGGCTGTCCCGGGACAAGGCGGGTTCATGGCAAGTATTGGAACGCGAGGGTGTTTTTCTGTTCCTCGCTGCCGAGCTAGGCTGGACTGTCAGGAGGTGCCGGGATGAAACCCGTCTTTGCGTTGCTTCGGCATGGGGACAGGAGTGGGACAGGCTGAGGCTGGGCCCTGTGCTCCCGGCCACTGGCTTTGAGTCTCGCTAGTGGGGGCAACAGGGTCCCGGTCTGGAATAGTCTCTGGAGGAATAGGATGTGCTGTCCGGCGCTCTCTCGGGGCTCCTTCTGGGCTCCGGAGCTGCCTGGCAGTTCGGCAGTGCCAGGCCAGCAGTGCTGAGCTGTGGGTTTGCCTTCCCGTTAGTCGGAGCCTCGGGACATGGCTCAGGGCCCTGAGCTGCGGTCTGACCCGAGCAGCGTTAGATGATGGCAGAGTGCATTCTGCCTTCTCCTGCCCCGGAGCTGTGTGGCCACCCAGCTTCCCCTTGAAAACGGGAAGTGAGACAGTCTCTGCTGCCTGAGAAAATCGCTCTCTTTTGCAGTGCGAAGCACAGACATTGCCGATAAACATTCAGCTGTCGGTTGGCATCACCTCCTTCCTTACGGTTATAAAGGAAAAAAAAAAATCCCGTCTTTTGTTCAAGCAGGAAAACGAATAGGCACTTGATGGGATGAAGAGAAGGGGCAGTGTCCTGAGAGGCCCTTGCTGAGTGCGAGAGTCTTTTCAGATGCTCTCTGTTGCAGAAGCACTGTCTGATCTCCTGGAGCAGGTTTTGTGCTGTGGCAGATCGGGCTGTAACCCGAGGCTGGCTCCTGAGGGTGCACTGCCCAGTCTGGCTGTGCTCCCTGTGGCCGCTGAGCCCGAGCGTGTGCCTGTGTCCATGCGTTCACCTCCTTCTATCCTGGAGTGAGTTCGGCATCAGGACTGTTAGCTAGGAAGAGGTTTGTGAGCAAACCGTGTCTCTCAGGCCATTCGGGCGCCGTAAGCAGTGTTTATTTGAATGCCGGGTTTTCCCGGCTGAGCAGAGCATCACATGGTGCTGGAACCAGCAAGGAAGTTGTCTCTCTGTGGCCGACACTAGCCGTGGTTTGCCGAGATGATGATGTGTGGCTGCAAATCCGGTCAAATGACTTTATTGCCGGCACAGCGAGCAAAGGTACGGGATAATGGGATGCAAACCCCGATCAGGCTACACTCGGCTTCAGTAAATTAGCCAGCCTAGTAAGGGAAACATGCCAGAGGTAGATGGATTTATGTTTCAGTCTGGTGTATCTGAAAGCCTTCCCCCATTATGGAGGTCCCTCTTTAGGTTCCCTAAGGGAGGTTAGTAGAGAGGGGAGACGTTTTTAATAGACAATAATATGATAATCCACATGGAAAAAAGCCTCATGCAATATTTCTACAGTAGGAGATAAACAGTGCAGCTGCCAATTTGTATGTAGCCAAGCAAACCCTGAGATAACCATGGAGGAGAGTGGGTGGGAGACCCGTGAAGATAAATCTGAAGGTTGGGTGGCTGTGTGTTTTTCATTTTCCCGTAAAAAGCAATGAAGTACGAAAGTAACAGATTTGAGTGACCCAAGTACTGAGCCGTTCCGGTGATATTTATGCAGCTCCGAGCAAAGCTCACTCTGAAGCCTTCTGAATAGTTTACTTTAAAGCTATTATTTTTAGTAGTGACTTAGGAGATGTAGCAAGGTGGGGAGTGGGACCAAAACAAATTGCTGTCAAGCAAGCACACGGCCACACATACAAACATGCACACACACACACCCACACAAGCACTGAGTGTAGCGCCTTATGCCCGTGTGCTGTTAACTCAGCTCTTACTGGAAACAAAAGCTTTTTTAGACTAGGAATCAGTTAGTTGTCAGAGCATTACTGAAAGCCACTGATAGAGCTCAGTGGGGGGCTCTGACCAAGGTTAGAATGCTGCATTTTGTTTTCCTAGTTTTACTGCTACAGCAAATCATGGTATGTAGTGTCTGGAGTGACAGGCATGCATATTGGTCCCAGAGGGCTCTATGGAGGTGCTTCCCCTCTCCCTGCCTTGCTCCTTCTGCCCCCCCCCATCCTCGTTCCCAGTATCTTCTCTGTGTTTGTTACCTCGTGCGTGGCTTTAGAAGGTTAAAAAGAGAATGCACCCCACTTTGCTGGGCTGGAGAAGGCAGCACTTCCCGTCCCAGCAGGCGGGTGAGTTGGTTTCCTAGCAGAAACCTCCAGTGCTGCCAGGCACCAGGACATGGTGGCCTTGTACTGCAGATAGCTTGAGAGGAGAAGGCATCCTTCATGGGGTTTAGGAAGCTGTCAGGTTCAGATAAGGCTGGGATCCTATCCTGTGGGACCCCCAGTTGTATTAATAAGGAAAAATTAATTTTTAAGCACTGGGATTGCTGCCAAATTATATGACCTCTGACAGACCAGCTGTGCTAGGAAAATAAATTGTCTACATCTGAGACCCGTGATCCTATCTGAAATCAAAATAGAAAAAAAGTTGTCATTTAGCCACGGTGGTGGGGGCAGATTGCAGCAGCCTGAGAGCAAACTGGGAGCTGTTAAACTTGTTCTCCATTGTGTAGTGAAGTCACCACCACCGTGCCCCCATGGGGTCTTGGGAATACAGTTGTCTAATCCAGGAAGTGTGGAGAGCTGATGTGCCTGCACACACCCAAACTGGGGTGTCAGCACGGGGGTGGGGGCACAAGTGGGGTGTGAACGTTTCCAGCTCCATCCTCACTCTGTAGCAGCCCTTTGACACATTTCTAATTATAATACACACACAGACAAAGAGGTAGCTGGGCTATTTTCGAAATCCCTGTCTACACCCTGGTGGAAACCGCAATACTAGCAACAACATAAATCAGGGCTGTTGCTAACAGTGTTGCACACGGCTTAGCGCTACAGTAGCATGGTTTAATCACACTCAGAATCAAAGGGTCAGCCTGCTCCCTGCCTGAGCCAAAACTCAATCTCGCAAGGCCAGATCCTGAGCCAGGCTTGATGCCTGCGCAGTGAAAAGACACTAACACAGACACGCAGGAGATGTTTGTCAGCACGAGGTCAGCAGGCACAGGGCCAAACACTCGAAATCACAACTTGGATCTGTAACCCTTTCTATGTGCAAGCAGTGCCCGCGATTCAGGGAGGACAGCTAGAGTAATGCTGGGAGGCTGGGGCTCCAGCTACAGCCTTGGTGAGGTGACCCCTTCCCAAGCAGCTTGGGAAAAGGGGTACAAGCAACAGGTTGGCATGCAAAACAGCCTGAAGTATAACTTGTAGGGGTGGATAGCTGTAAGGTCTTTCTGTCTGACTGCTTCTTCCCCTCTCTTCGTACTTGATGAGTCAAAGAAAATGGGCTCCAGAGATAAAGTCCTGGGCTCCAGGTCTTTGAAACCTGCCCTCATTTCTCCCCGTGCATTTTGAGACAAAGGCAGGACATCTGCCCAGCTGTTCTGGTGGGTCATCTGAGGCTGTGGAGTGCTGTCTGTGTAGGGCTTGAATGCTTGCCCTTTTCTGTGTCCCTTCTAGGAAGATGGTGAAGCCAAAAAGATGCTGTCCTTTTATTCTGCTTATGGTTTATTGAAAGGCTTCTTTGAACAACCCCCCTTTTTTAAAGGGATGCATGCAGAAAAAGGAAGGATGAAAACCCCTTGAGCATGTAGACACACACACACACACATACATACATTTATAATCTCCCTGGTTCCCTCTCTCTCTCCACAGACACACAAATCTCTACCTTTCCTCTTACACACAGAGCCACACCAGTCATAGGGGACTGCCTTGCTGCTGCCACACACGCACACTTCTGCATGCATCCATTCCCTGCGCTATCCCTCACAAACCCAGAGCCCCCTGACAACTTTCACCCTCGTAGCCACCGCAAGCTCACTGCTGCTTTCCTCTCTTTCTGTTTGACTGCTGAATGTGTGCTCAGCAGGTAACAATGTGTTTAAGACACTCACCAGAATGTGCAATAACTTTGACAGCATGCTCAAATCCAGCTGCTGCTGAGCCTCACCACTAGCACCAAAGGCTGAAGGCGCTGCTGCTCGGCAGTGTGCATGGGGGGACCCTGAGTGGCTCAGGAGGGGCTGCTCTCCTCCACCCCATCCGTGGGGCTCTCTGCAGCCAAGGCACTGCATTGTGCTCTGAGGCTCCAACAGGGCCCCTGGGAGGGAGGGCCAAGCCAGGGGTGTTGTGAGATTGAGAGGCTCTGCCAGCTGCTGTGGGAAGAGTCAGGGGTAAACTGCCACTGCCTGATGGGGAAAACAGGATTCAGTTTCAGAATGGACCCTGACAGATGAGTTCAAAAGGTGTGAGGAAGCTGGGAGGGTGTGGGGGAGATGAGAGATGAGATAAGCTTTTTTTTTCCTTGTTGGAATTTTTGTAATAATAATACTAATTAGTATTTCAGAGGCATTGAACGCCTTTCATCAAGCCTGAAGCTCTTTAGAGAAGAATCTTAAATCCTAGGGGAATCTTTTTTCCATGTGTACAACTAGAAATGTCTCTTGTCTCCATGGCCCTTGAATGAGTTTGTTATTGACAGCATTAATGGGGATGGCTCAGCAGATTTTCACCATCATATTTTTTCTCATGTAGCCTATAGGTAGGGTGGCAGGCTGCCATGCAGGAAGGTTCAGGCTTCCCCAAATCTGTTTCCCAGCTTGCAGTACTGGGGAGTTTTACTCAGAAACTGCCTGACCTGCAGCTTTGGGGTCTCCTAAAGCTGCCACCTATTCCTGGGAGATGGCAGTTTGTTTCCATGAGACTTCAAGCCCTTGGGAGCCTAAGAGAGAGGCAGGCATGATTTCTCCAAGTTCAAAATGCAGTTGTCCACTCCCTTGCATGTGTACATGGACACTTACATGCTCTCTGGGATAATTGCTGGAGCAGCCAGGAGTTGTAATTCCAGACCCACAGATGACATTTGCAGGCAAGCTGGGAGAATTGTGTTTATACAGATCTATAGAAAGACTAACACTATTAAGTTGGTTACCCTATTGGAATTGCATTTTCCTCTGATATAAGATGACAAATAATAAAGTTAGTGAAGGTGGATAAACAGGATCTAAAATCTCATCAAATACATAAGAGAGGGGTTGGACAGGATGGACATTTAAAGGTCAAGGTTGTCACTGGCTCCAGTGGTACCAAGTGATGTCAGCCCCTGGAAAGCAGGGCTTTCTGAAATCCAGAACCCCAGGGGTAGAAATCAGCTGAACTCCAGTGATTTCAAAGCAAATTACCTGGATTTGCATGCAGGATTTGGCCCTCTCATTTTCGGTGGTGAAGCTTGAGTAGGTCTCTATTTCAAGGTTTCTACTTAATTCTTCGTGGATTAACATGGGGGAAAAAAGTGCAGGTATCAGAAGCCTCCAAATCTCCTTCTCTCTCTTCCTCCCTCCAACATTCCCTTCTTATTTAAAAATAATTTGAAATGATCTCGTTTTGCAAAGAGAAATGATCCCTTTTTGCAAAGCTAAAATGTTCAATTTGCTGAGCTTTCTGGTGTTCCCCTTTCACTGCCAACTGCTGTCCAGTGCTATAAAATGAATATATTGCATCCCTTCCCAGTTGCCTTAGGAAGCAGTCAAATGGCTGCATTCCTCAACTGATGGATTGGCGCGTTCCTTTCTTGCTTAAGCCCAGACAGTGTTTTATGAGCTTGTCTCATGAC
Source organism: Dicaeum eximium (assembly GCA_013396995.1). Classification (NCBI taxonomy): domain Eukaryota; kingdom Metazoa; phylum Chordata; class Aves; order Passeriformes; family Dicaeidae; genus Dicaeum; species Dicaeum eximium. Next base: position 572,317 of record VWZP01006935.1, read on the forward strand.
AGGCTTGAGACACTTTGAATTGAACAAAATCCTAGTTCAAATCACAAAAGCAGTCTTTAAATTCTACTTAGCTGTGTCTCTACTTTTAAGTGAAATTTTACTTAAACTGGTAGAATTCCTCAATGAAATGTTCAGAGGACTCTCCCTGCCTGTGTGAAATCTCAAGATGTGGATGTGGGTAGTGCTCCGGAATGAAATGTGCGTGTAAGAGCCTTGTGTTGTTTGGGTGTGTTTGTCCATTAATTTGTTCAGGAAGCCTTTGAAGCTTTATCTTGCACTCCAAAGCAAACACGCTTCTGCTAAAATGATCTATGCTACTGGGGATAAAGCATCTAATCTTATTAGCTTCCTCTGCACTATGTCTCTCTCCTTGGCCAATGGTTAAACTGTATGATTTAAGTCCGAGAGCTCATATGTTGTTTTCCTGCCTCCTGCAAAAGCTGTGCTCTGTGGTTTGGGATGAGATCCCCTGCCATGTTAGCTGTGCCCAGCCGGGGTCAGAGCTCGGGGAATGAGGCAGGATGAGCATTGATGGTAATTAATCCTTCTTGGCACAAGAGGTCTGTTTGTCTCCTCCATACCAGGGTTTGGCAAAGTGCTTGGACAAGCATGGACCTTGAAAAACTCTGATCTTTGAAGAGCTGTGTGACTAACAGAACTGAAACATGGGTTTCCTTAACAAGGGCTCTAGCCAAGTTCAGCAGCTCTGAGAGCAGTGGGTGGTGTATGCCAGCACCTGCATTTTGCTGTGCCATCAGAGGGTCGGCAGGGCAAATCTCCTCTGCCCAGTGCTGAATCCTGGGACATGGAAATCTTCTGCAGTGGTTGAATGAGAGTGTGAAGTTGGGCTGGAGGGCCTCATGCCAGGAATGGAAGTGACAGGGCTAGGCAGTGCATCTGCCTGCTGTGGAACGCCCACATCTCTCTCCCTTGTGCTTTTGCTGTCCTCAAAGGCTGCTCTTTTCAAGCAGCACAGACAGTGATGCTGCTGCTGCTTCTAACACATCCATAACACCCTAAATTTGTGTGCAGCCCTGAAAGATATCCCAAAAGTAATCTGAGCTCAGCAGGTCAAAACACGTGGTAGTTTTGTGCCGGACACTATGAGCTCTGAGAGGCTGTAGTATGTATTTTTGTTGTGAAATGGGCCTCTCTGGTGATGATTATTTTTGTTACAGGCAGAGTTGGCTTTAGTTTCTGTGTGGAAGGTCCAACAATAACAGTGAGCCCTGGTCTCCTGGGGTGAGGAAAATCCAGAGGGGTTTAATCGGCAGGAAATTCAAGTAGGAGAATGCCCTGCTCCCGGCCTAAGGTTTCAGCATGCGCCTGATGAGCTGCAGAGCTGAAAAACCCCAAGTATGGGTGAAGGTTCCTGGGGCCTGGCTGTTATTTTTGGGTGCTCTGAGTGATGATTGCTTGTTGTGGCCTGGGGGAGGCAGGAGGAGACTTCATCAGGCTGGGTGTCTGCCTAGTAAAGGGTGAGGAGCTCAGCTGCTGATACCCATCTCCATGGTAAACTTTGGAGTTGTGCACTGTACAAAGCAGCATTTGCAGGATTTTGCAGCTCATTACCTTCTCCAGGTCTCCTTTTCCCATCCCTGTGGCTTGGTTGTCATCCTCTGGTGCAGTTCCCCTGTTGGGGTGGTCCTGCATGGAGCAGGTTGCAGGGATAATTTATGTTATGGTGAGCCTTAATAAAAACAGTGGTCTGCAAATTTCCCAATCTGACCATAGTCTACTCCAACACAGCCAGGGAGTATTGACCCCCCTAATAGTCCCCCCCAGGGACTTTTGATCCCCCTCCCTTGAGGAGCCCCGCTGCTCTCCCGTGGCCTTGCTGTTGGCACAGCACTCCACTGGCCCTTCTACCATGTGGCCTGGCAGGGGCCCCAGCAGTTTGCTTTCAATGCCTGCATTTTGCTTACTGAGCAACGGGATGTCCCACACACCTGGCAGACTTGGCTTGTACTTCAGAATTTAATTTTAATTTTATTAAGTGAATTCATGGCTGGCAAAAGCTGCCGAAGCCCATTAGCCATGGAACACATCTTGCTTCCGACACATACAGACTGAGCAGTAGCCATGCCACTAACCTTTTCTTGATTTTTTCTTTTGTGTGGGTGCAATGCATCAGTTGGTTAGAATCCATTTGCATAGAACCTTGAGCCTCTACTGTATGCAAAGCAGGCCATATTTTATACAGAAAGACAGTGGTTGGCATGACTGCTGAGTCAAACCCTTTGCCCATCACTGGGCATGGTGATAGATTTTTTTTTTTTGTTCTCTTTGCAGGTATTCACCTGCTAGATACCTGTGAGTCAAAAGAAAAAAGCCCAACAGAGCAATTACAGAGATATTGAAGTAATTTTGCCTCTTCATGTAACTCTAAGAAGCCTTGAGTTCCTGGTATGCTATTGCCCACCATGCAGACAAGGCAGCACTCTGCTGAAGTAGGCCCCTTCATTTCTGTGGACCTTCTTGGGCAGGAATGAATGAGAGGACAAAATACATTCCTCTGAGAGACACAGATAAGCTTTCCTGCAGATGGGAGACTTTCCCTGCTCTGGGAAGATGGTGACATTTTCCTGGTGATATCTGAACACCTGAGGGATGTGGCTGGTGCTCGTGTTTACTCGGGGGGTTCACCTGCTTGTCCTGTTTTGCTGGGGAGACCTCAGCTGCAGGGAGCTGGGCTCCAGCCCCTCTCACTCAGGCTGTCCTCACTGGCACCAACAGTCTAATTTGGGCACCAAGCTGACCTGAAATTAGGATCAAAACTAGGATTTTCTTTAGCTCAGTCCCACTGAACTGTGGTGGCCTTGCACGGCAAGGGAGAAGTTTCAAGGTCAGGGTGGAAGCGTATTTCTGCTCCTGAGTTCGTTTGTTGGGTAAGAGGTGGAGCAAGGTGGAGGCTGACACCTCTGTTCACATGACAGTTCCCCTCCAACCGGTTGAGTTGCAAGGGCTCACAGGGTGCTCACGGTATCTGGCATGAGTAAGGGGCTAGCAGCTTCTGAGTGGTGGGTGATGTTGGTGGTATCAGCCTAGCGGGTAGCTATGTGTGTGAAAGCTGGAGAGACGGGGAGGGAATCACGAGGTGTGGAAGGATTGACTGTATTTTCATTGTTTCGAGGCTTTGCCCTTTCCAAGAAAAATAATCTGCAGCTTGAATATTTTTCTTTGCTGGAGGGGGTGGACATGTGTGCAAACGAGGTGTGAATTTTTATGAGAAGGTGTGAAAGTGCGTACATGAGTGAAGTGTGAATTACACGTCTATTTGTACATTGATGTCAACAAGTCCATGAATTTCTTCTCTCCACGTGAGTGTCTCTTTCTCTCCCTCCCTCCAAACCCACATAAACACATGTGTGGGCAAATATGCCTTCCTGAGAGACGATATTTGTGCAAGAATGTAGGTTTGTAAATGTTTGTGTGTTGAGCAAGCACTCCTGTGGAACAAAACCAGATGTTTTCTGGTATTCTCAGCTCTTCATGGCAGTGCTGTGTTTTTCCCCTCGTATTTTTCAGGATACTTACAGGATTATTTTAAGAAAAAGGGAAGGCTGCAGATCTGCCTTTGGGTGTGTGCGAAGAAAGTTATTTTGAAGAATGAATGTGTTAGAGGGCATGAAAAACACGGGGGAAACAGAGTGTTTTCTCATGGCAAAGGAAGCCTTGCTGGCCCATGAAGGGCCCTCCTGTTGCCCTTGTTTTTGCACAGGACACGTGCATTTTCTGCAGGCAGCGTGCAGGCAGCAGGTTGTTTATTCCAAGTGCTTGTTTTCCAGGAAGCATTGCTGCTGAGGGCTCCTGCCTGACTCCTGCTGCTCGCCCTGGCTCTGGCGAGAGGGCAGCTTGAACACAGGCTGGGATGTCCCTGCCGAGAGCTGGGAGACTTGTGACAGCCTGGCAGGGGACACCCCTGGGACCTGGCAAACCCTATGGCAGAGGAACAGAGCCAGACCCACAGCATGAGGCTGAGGCTGCACAATCTGCACTGCTTTGCTTCTCCTGGGTGGTCCTGGGGCTTTGCAGTGAGTGATGCTGTGGAGGGAGAGGAACATCCCTCAGGACATTCCTGAGGCAGTGGGGAACACTGTGGAGCACACCCTTTGCTCGTGGAGCTGCTGGGATGTGTGCTGACCCTCCTGTATCCAGGGTGATGCTTCTTTGTGCCCTGGCTCCCTTGGGGGTGTGGGATGTGCTGCATCCTCCGTTTCAGGACATGCACACGTGGGCTTTAGGAAAACCCACGGGCACCCTCCTGCATGTCCAGGGTCCTCTGGGGCTAACCTGAGGGTGGGGACATCCCATGAGGGTTTGCATCCCTCATTGTCCCTCACTGCTTATTGTCAGGGAGGAAGACTTTCCACAGGGTCACCACCTATGCCTGCCAGCCGGCCCTATGGAAGGATTTAGGGTTTTGTTGGGTTTTGCCCATTTTGGTGGGTTTTGTGTGTTTTGCTGGGAATGAAGAGGCAATACTGTCTTCTGGGGGCAGCTGTTGCAGCCTGTGGGCCTGGGTGCTGATACAAGGGGGTGGCGGGGGAGCAAGGAAAGCAGGACACACACAATGGGGGCCCCATGGAGAAAGGGACTTTGGGATTTGTAGTGCATTATCAAGTGACCCCGTGATGCAGATTTTCCTCTCAGCAAGTAATGCAATAATAAATTTGATTTGCAGCATTCATGAGATTAAATGGTTTTTTGATTACGAAATCACCCTCTAGGGCCTGTTCTAGCCCAAAGCTGAGAGAGCTTCCTCTGCTTACCACGCAGCCATTGCCAGCCATTTGTGGGCTAGTCCCACAAAACCACCGCTGCTGATTATCTGTGTCTGCAGCTCCAGTGGATGGGTTAGCTTGAAAGTCTGCTGAGATGTGTTTGCTGGGGCAGGCGGGCTGGGGAGGGAGAGCACAGCAAACAGAGAGGGGTTTACATGGGGCTGCAGGCTGGGGCCAGGAAGGATGGGTGCTGTTCTTAGCCCTGCCACACAGTGTGGGTGGGCCTGGGCTCACCAGCATCCCTGACGTGCCTCAGTTTCCTTCCCTGGAAACAGCACAGCTTTCTGCCCTCCTGCAGCTGGACTGAATTTGTAGTGTCTAAATTCTGGTGTCTCCTGAGGCAGCTGTGGGAGACTGACACAGAGCAGCTTGCAAAGGAGGCAAAAGAAGGGATAAAATGAGACAGCTCCAGATGATCTGATATCAATCTGTCTCTTACTTTATGGCTCTGTAATTGCCTTGGCAAGAGCATTCATTTCTCTTTTCTGGTCTGTGTGAAATGTGGTATGTAAGTGTGGCAGGAGGTGGAGGGGAAAGGAGTATGTTTGTTCTGCAGAATAATTCTCCTTGCCCAGAGATTAATATCAATATTAGAGTACCAAAGGGATGTCAATGGCCTGGAGAATGGTCTTTATCAGACCACCCCATCAGTGGCCCAGGGAGGCCTGCTGTGCACACCTGATGCCCAGAGCATGTTTCAATGCCTTGTTCCCTTGTGTGTCTCTGCAGCTCAGCCGTGCGGGGGCCGCCTGAACTCCAAGGACGCTGGGTACATCACCTCGCCCGGCTACCCCAACGACTACCCCTCCCACCAGAACTGTGAATGGGTCATCTACACCCCTGAACCCAACCAGAAGATTATCCTCAACTTCAACCCCCACTTCGAAATTGAAAAACATGACTGCAAGTAAGAGCCTTCCTCTCTAGTACACAGCCACCTCCTCTTTGTGCCCAGTGGTATGGGTCTTGTACTTCCTTCCACCTGACATCAAGCATCACCCTGAGCCCCCAGAGCTGTATCTCCTTGCCTTTCCAGAGCAAGGGTTGCCTGTGAGGTTGACTTTGGTTAAAAGGCCACTTGTTTTTCTGTGTTGAGGTAGCCTCACTCTTCTTTTAAACCATGCTGGGAGAGCAGAGCAATTTCCTGGTGTGTAACTAGGCAGAGGTATGGCAGAGAGCCCTATGGCTGCAGACACAGATTCAGGCCATGCTGGAGGCGTGGTGGGCTGAGCTGTTTGGACTGGATCTGACTTCTCATAGTGCTTTTTCTGCTATGTTTGGTAAACTGGGGAGGTGGGTTTTTTCACCTTTTTTCCTTTTTCTTCTAAGAAAGGACCCAGAAACTAGATGTCTGGCAAAAACAATTAACAACCAGTAAAGAATAATTAATGGCATCAAAGGGCACCATAAAAGGCTGAGTTAATAACTTGGTCTCAGTAGACATATAAACCTGTGGGTTTCATCTGGAATCCACAGCCAGTACAGGGATGCCTGAGTGTGAAGGAGCTTGGGGTCTCCTAAAACAGGCCTGACATAGCAGTCCTGCTAGATACACTGGTCCTGTTGATTAAAAAGAGGTTGCATATGGAGAGGGAAATTCTGTTTGTAAAAAACGACAAAGGAGCAGGGGAAGCATTTATGGGGCTGCAGAATCAGTCCTGCAGAGAACAAAGAATTCAGCATGGGTTTGATGATGTACTGAAGGTTATGAAGTGCAGAGCTGGATCCTCAGCTATCATAAATCAGCATAGCTCCTCTAACTCTAATGAAGGTGTGCTGATTGATGTCATTGGGGATCTTGTCACCCCCTACAGATAAAGCCTGGGCTAATAAGGCTTTGAACACCATGAACTCTCCCTGAAGTCACTGTGTGTGCAAGGTGTTTAGCGCTTTGCAGGATCAGGCCTGTGTATAAAGAAGGGAGAAGGTACAGAAAGGCTTAAAGTGGGCATAGATGAACACAACAAGGCCTTGCAGTGGATGTGAGAATGATAGCTGCTATCAGATTTTATTGCTTCTTGCATAGGCTGAACTGAACAGCCTCCTCATAGCTAATGCAGTTGCCTCAAATTCACAGTAATAAAAGCTGTATAGGCCCATATTTGGGGTCTGAAGAGTCTGCCATATGTACTGGCCAGGACAGCGTTGTGTGCAGGGCAGGGATCAAACTGGGCAAACTGCAGTGTTGCTACCTGGCAGCTATTGGAGCAACAATGGGGTTAGTCTGTGCTTCCAGCTGCCAGAGGTAAACACCATGACCCCTTCCTCTGTTGCTTCTTCTTTCAACGTTTCATTTTACCTTATTAGGCTAAAGTTTCTCCCTCATAAAGCATAACATTTACATTCCTAAAACCCATTTGAAAGACTACAAAAATGTCTCCAAAAGTCTTTTTAGTTTTACTGTGTCCCTTCTGGCCTTCCTCGTATCTGATTTGGATTTCTCTTTGGGACAGGAGGCATTTCCTCCTGTGTTTTGTACAGTGCCTGGCACCCTGGGGACCTCTGAGGAAAGGTCAGTGATTTCCCCTTGGCCAGCAGCTGGCTGGAAGGGACCTATGAACCTGGTGCTGCCTATATGCCAGAGCAAGAGCTGGCTGCAGAGAACAGCTTTGGCAGCCTGGAGGGCTCAAGCATCAGCCAGGGATGGATGCCCAAGGTGGCAGCCAGAGGTGGCTGCTCAGTGCTGCTTGTTGCTATTGTTTTCTGGAGGCACATCTGGGCTTTTAGTTTTGAGCTGTGTCCAGCTGCATTAAGTAACTGCACTCTATCACCACCATCATGAAAGGAGTAATTTGGTGTAATTGAAGCCCCAGCACATCTCTCTCTGAGTGCTGTATCTGTGCTCCAAGGAAGTGTCTTGCTTTGGGAGTGCCCTAGGTTAAGAAAATTGGCCTCCTCGTGCTGTGGTGGCTGTTGTGCCCCAGCAGGGATCCCTATGGCAGGGAGGGTGGGCACACTGTGACAGAGTATGGGCCTGGGCCATTGTTTGTGCTGTCCTGCAGCTGTGGGGCCACAGCAGTAATGACAGAGCCAAAAGGGAAGTTTGATGCTCTGATAAAAGATCTGCCGAGCTATTCGGAAATGATCATCCTAGTGCCTGGCTCTTTGTTCCCATCCGTGCTGGGAGTGCAGCTGCAGCTCAGGTACTGCACCCCTGGTCATTGGTGTCTGTTCAATGAACAGGGAAGAGGCATCCAGTGGAAGAGAGCAGGCTGCTGCTGTGGTGAAATATTTCCACTTCTGTGTAATATGGGGGTTGCTGGGCAGTCTTGTGCACGCTGGGGTTTATTTGGGATCCCAGGAGTGACCTGAACTATTTGCAATAAGTGGGCAACAGGGACAGCTATATCCCAGCTTTTGCAGTCATGTTGCTGAGCTGTCCACTCCTTCTTAATTGCCATTTTGCTGCTCTGTCTGCTCTTCTTGCTTGGAAAATCCAAGTCCAAAACCTCAGCTATGCATGAGTCATTGCGTTTATGACCAACCACATCTTCTGTTTGTGCTACCCTCATGCTGCTGGTCTTCTCTTTGGACCACTAAAAGCTCCCTCCTGCATTTGGCTAATGATTCTGCCACCCCCAGCCACACTCAGCTGACCCCACCTGAGAATTAGGCTGGGCAGTGCACACGCAGCAGAGGCGACTCCCTCCAGGCTGCAGTGACACGCTCGTGCTTCCTCTGCCAGCAGAAGAACTTCCAGCTGAGTCATAACATCTGCTCCAGAGGAACAGTGTTTTAAAAAAGTCCGACTGGTAGTCAGCCCGTGGCCAGTGGATTTTTCTACGGCCATTTCCAACATATGCTGCGACTGGGTTGCAGTGGGTGGGATCCCTGCCTGGAAGGAGTTAGGGGCCGCTGCCGTGGCTCACAGCCCCCTCTGGTGGCACATGCCAAATGCTGGCAAAGGTTTCTGGAAACGGGGGCCGGGGACTCCCAAAATAGGCTGGAGATGGCAAACTGGCAATGGACCTGCAGTCAGGCTCTTCCTCCTGACTTTGGGTCACACTGTAAAGTCCAAAATGTTAAAGGAATTAGGAACTAGGGCCACTGTTGTGAGGAAATTTATACAGTGGTCACTGTGACCTCATAAGTGCCCCAATGGTGCCAAGAGAGTAGAATCAAGCAGAGCATCCTGATGTGTGCTGGATACAGGGCAGGCATGGCAGGAGGAGACACATCTGCTCCCGGCCTGAAGGGCAGAGTGAGCCAAGGTTTAGCCAGGGAGACAGCACGCTCCTAGTGCCCATCTCACAGAGCACTGCTGGCCAGGGGACACTGGCAGTGACGTCCTGGTGCTCCCATGCCACAGCACAAAGGGTGAGACATGTGGCTGGATCAGCTGGTGAAGGCCTCTTATGGCAGCATGGCCATCTCCTGAGCGTCCAAAAAGCTGGGCACTGGAACAAAACAGCTCTGCATTCTTCCTGGAGAGCCACAGAGATACTGGCTCAAATTCCTTTGAGCTGAGGAAGGCAGAGCTGCATCCAGAGCCAGTACCCACAGCCAGGCAGGCAGCTGGGGGCTGCAGCATTCAGCCTGCCTCTCTTGCCATCTCCTTCAAACAAGAGGATAATATTGCAAGAAGCCATCCTTCCATCAGTGAAGGTTAAGAGTAGACAAGGCAGCAATCATGGGCAGCTAATTAGTAAATGCTTTGAAAAGTATGCATAATTAGCTTATTAGCAAACATTTTAGAAACAATGCAGTTCATCTTGTGATTGGCAAAATGCTTAGAAAAGAGAAATCCATTTGGAGCACTAGAGAAGAGGGGTTCTTCACTAGGATGCGAGGGGAAGTGACTGCATCTCCTGAAGCACTGGGGGAGTCGAGCTTTAACTTTGCAGTGAGGGGAAGTCAAAGATGAGATGTTAAGGAAGGCATTTGCTTGCTCATACATTTGTGGCATGGGTAGCCAGAAGCAATGTTTCTAACGTACAGGAAATAATTCAGTCTGGGTAACATGACACTGCAGCTCAACTTGTCTTCAAATGAGCTTCTAGTGTTTTTTAACTCCATCCAGCATCTGCTGTATGGTTCATAATTCCCATCAAGCCCCGGTCATTTTCCAAAATGGCACATCAGTGAATGGGTTAGCTCTGACAGTGAGAACAGCGACATGAGTTAACAGCTCGAGGTTGTTCACATCCCTCTTCTCTGCTTCGCATCTCTGCTTGCTCTGTGGCTGTGCTTCTTTATGCCCCAGAGCCTTTCCCTACAGGGACAGGTCCAGTCCAGGCTCTGCAGAAGGTGGTGGCCCCAAATACACTCTCATGGGGTCTCCTATGACCCTCCAGCTCACTAACATCCGGTGTATAGGAGTCAAATCTCATTTTGCATCTTGTTTCCTGTTGGCATGATGACAAATTGAGGGCCAGCTGGTGGCACTGGGAACAATAGGATTAGAGACAGAGACCTCTCCCCCTCCTTCCTGCTGTTGAGGAGGAGCTGGTGCTGGTGGTGTACTCGCTTCTTAGTCAGCCTCTCTGTCCAGCGAGGGAAGGAACAGGACCCCACAGCATCTGGAGAGGGAGCAAGCACGGGGCTGGCTGTGGTGGCTCCTGATTAAGTGGGTTCAGAATTCAGCTAAAAGTGTCAGAAGCATGTGCCTTTTTTGAGCAAGCACTGTAAGCGACGGTCCAGCTGTAAATCCTTTGCATCTTTGCAGACCCTGCTCAGCGCAGATGCTGTAGGATAGGATCAGAGCAATCCTGCTGGAATGCCTGGTAACCACAGTGTTGAGGTGCTCCTGCTTGCAGCACAGCCTGAGGCCCTTGACTATCTTTGCAACAGTGCTCCAGCCCACGATGTGACACCATGTGACACCCTTCACAGAGGCTCATCCCAAATAGGTCTCAGCAGCCTAAACAAATGTCTGTGGGACTTGGTCACCTTTTTTGTGTTGTACAGTGGGCTTAGCAATGCTCTTCTGCATCATGGGTTTGTTGTCTGGGTGAAGGAGTTCAAAGGTTTAGTGAATGTAAGGGGAGTGCTAGACTGATATTAAAAAAGTATCCATTTTTGTTAAGGACTAGATGCAAAGCCTATTAAAGGAAACGTGAGATTTTACCTTGATTTACATAGGAGTTAGTTTAGCCTTTTAATGAGCAACTGTTTGACTCAGCTACTTGCAGCCTTTTTAATGGATATAATCTCTATTGTCACGCTGTAACAGGGGACTGGCAGACTCCCCAGGAAATATCAGTTCTGGGAGTTGTGAGATTTGGGTTCTTCCCCTTCCCTGCTATTGATTTACTGTTTCTGCCTTAGTGAATCACTTAAAATTCCCTGTGTTATAAAGAAAAGATGATCTGGGCATCTGCAGGCATAAAACCCAGTCTAGATAGCAACAGTGCAAAGCACACTCCCTTCCAAAGGCTGCTGAGCAGCAGCATCACACAGGAGTAGGTCAGAGTGCAGCAGAAGACAACCAGTTCATTCTCAGTCTTTTCTGGCTGGGTGTGAATTCTGCAATTAAATATGAATGCAAAATAAAAAAGAACAGACTGCAAAGAGCAGACTGAAAAACAGAAGAAATTTGTGGTTGCTTTTGGCCAGAACTCAGCATAGAACATATTTGAAGGAATTGGGGGAGGTTAGGTTTTAGTCTGAGGCAAGTTCTCAGTTTCCTTTAAATCAGGCGACTGCACACCACCATTGAATGGCAACGTAATAATATGTTGCAAACCACAGTCTGGTGATCCTGGAATTCCTTATAAGTTAATAGCAGTCATGGTCCACTAATCACAGCTAGGATGTTTTAAGCAACTGTCTTTGATATATCAGTTCAAACACACTTCCTTATGCTGGCTTAGTAATCAGTAGATCACTAGAAAGAGTGAATAACCTAGGGTTTTTCTGTGGGTTTCTCACCCCACCCCACTGTTAATCCCAAGGAATTCTTGAGGTCTACATGCAGCCCTAGTGAGCACTCACAGTCCAGTAGTATGGTGTGGTTTTAAAGTGACACTGGCTCAGACATGGAGACATTATTGTCTAAGGAATTCCTAGAAGCAGAGCCTGAAGCACTGGGGTCTGACAGCAGAAATCCTTTGCCAAAGCCTTCGCTCTGTTACAAATGGCACGGAAACTACCAGGGTGGCTGCTCGTGTGGTGTGGCTGCCCCCACCTTCCCGCAGCACCACAGAAGACACCGTGTGAGGAATCTTCTGAGGTGGAGTTCTGCTCTCCCGAGACAGGCAGTACTCATCCCCTGGCGGTGGGAGAGCCCCTGTTCTCAGCCGCGTGCCTGCCGAGGCCATGCTGCATGCAGGGTGTTTGCATGGGAAGTGTTCCACGTGTTAGAAACCTCCAGGGAAGCCTCGAAGCTGGGGCTGTTGATGGATGTCCAACAAGCAGAAGTGCCCCCCCCCGCCTCCACCGGCAGCACGAGAGTTTGAGGCATGCCCTCAGCTTCCTTCCTCTTCTGTGGGTGCTGGTATGAGGCTTCATTTACATGGTTATTTTGCAGTGAGAAGGAAGGTGTAATGACTGTCTCTTTGGTAATACCAATGTTTGGCTGTTAATCATGGGTGGGAACAAGGTCTGGGATCTCCATCAGCAGAGGGGACTGACTCACCATTGATCTATGTTCACTGTATCTTGTAAAAGTTTTTTGACCCATTTGATTTCTTAGGTTTTCTTTTCTGAAAACTCTCTGATTTTTCTGCCATTCCGAAGCAAAACATCTCTCTGTCTTTAAACATGGCAGATGGGGATTTCTTCAGATGTCCAACAACTCAATTGAAGGAGACCTCAGGAGACCTCTCCCCTTCCCTGTCCCCCTTCTCAGCCTGTCTTTTCATCTGCAATCTGGAGATGTAAGGGCTATAGTAATAGAGTGTCAGAGGAAGTAATTGATTCATCACACGCCGAGAGAGGATCTGTTGCCTTCAGTGTCAATGGAGCTGAACCACAGCCTGGAAGGGTGAGGGAGGCTTGTAAACACTCCATGGCTGAGCTGGCAGGACAAAGCAGACACACTGCCACGGCTGAACAGGAGGATGACACTAGGGTTGCTTGAAGGAAAATCTTTCTGAACAAAGCAGTGTCAGTGTCCTTGTTTGTGGGAGAAACAGGGACAGTCCCATCCCCCTGCCCCCAGATCACATTAAGGAGCAAAGGTACCTACCAGCCTCATGCAGCATCCCATTCCCTTGCCTCTGTCTCCCTCTTCCATCTTGATGTGGCTGCCTCTGACCTGCTGTCCTGGGCTGGGCTGAGCTCACCTCAGGGGTACCAGCCAGTCCCTGCCAGCAGCTAATCCTCCCACACCACCAGCTAGTCACTGCTGTCAGAGACCCATGTGGGAGGCCACTGCTGCTGCCAGTGCACAGCCAGGTGTGGCACGTGCGTGGCCCTCGCTCAGGCACTGACTGTGCTCAGACTTGGCACCTTTTGGTTCAGATGGCTATTGAGCTGCAAGTGCCCAGATTTTCAGGAGNTGCTGTGCTATGCAGTAAGCAAGGAGGGATCAGGCAGGTTTGGTGCACTGTTTGCCCCAGAAACAGCTCTTACTACAAGCTGGCACAGCCAAATTGTGGGAATGCCCAAATAGTGGAGGCTGCAGGCCAGTCTTGGCAGCAAAGCTTTACTCACTTGTGCATCAGCTAAGGCAGGATCTGGGCTGTGAACAGTCTGTGTCTGAGAAAATGCAGGGTCAGAAAGTCATCCTATGGTGGGCCAGTCCCAGGGTGACCATCCATCATTAATGAGGGATGTAGACAGCCAGGAGGGTGAGGGTGGGCTGCTCAGGGCTCTGTTCTTGCAACCTCCTTTATACAATTGGTGGTTAACGAGGTGTTTATTTCAGTTTTGTGCTGAAAAAAAAGCCAGTCCAAATGAGTGATAGTGGAAAGTTCTGGTCCCCATCTGATCCCAGTTTTTACTCTTTCCTTTTGCTTTTCACTGTGCCTTGTGTCTAAGGCCATGACTGATACTACACCAGCAAGATGTGATGGGACATCCCTCGCTCCTCTGGGAATAGGGCTGGGACAGGAGGCCATGTGAGCATTCCCTAATCCTTATCAGCATCCTAGAACTTGGACAGCCTGATTTAAGTTCATTTCCATCTATTGCCTGGGCTATCAGATACTGGATCCCATCAGAAAAGAGAAATCTGTCCCCCCACTGCAGAGATCAAAGTGATCATTTGCCCTTGCCTCCTGCCTGCTCTGCTGCTTTTTGGCAGCAAATTTTCCTTTTGTGGTTGTTATCTTTTATTATATTTTTTTATTTTTCTTTCTGTTAGTGATCAAGTGCCTGTGAGTGGTGACAGTAAAATGACATAGAAACCAAAGTCAAATTTTTTCCACAGATGGATTGTAGCAGAAGGAGAAAAGTGCAAATGCATTTTCTCAAGTGTCCTGCGTTTTGGGGTATGAAAGGGTTGTGAGTTGCTTCAGTTCCCTTACAGCAGCAACAGAAGGCAGAATGCCATGGAAAGGGGGCTTATTCTGAGCATGCCTTATGTATTTTATTCTTGATTTCATCATGATTCTCCCCCCACCAACGAACACCAAAGACATCTTGCACCAAAAGACCCTTGTAGCTAAAAATAGAAGAGTGAGGAATTTATAGGGATGCATTTGGAGACAGAAGTAAAATTAAACAGCCATGTGCAACTCCTGAACAACAGCCTGCAGAAAACCCCCGAGGTGCACATTAGCACATCTCTTTTCTTATATAACGGTCAGTTTTCCAGACATGCCCCAGATGAGAGCACTTCTCCACTCCAGCACGCCTTTCCGCAGGGATCTGGCAGCACAGCTTGAGGGAGGCAGCCTGGGATGAGCGGCAAAGCGCCGGGGAGCCTTTGCTCTCCTGGCTCAGGGGAGGGCAGCAGCATGCCAGGAGCTGAAATTCCCTCCTGAATCACAACTTGCCTCAGGAGCACTTTGCAGTTATGGTTTATTCCTCCCTTTGCTCGAGGTATTTTGGCTACGTTCCCCCCACCCCGCTAAGTTAGCAGTAACTGCTCAAAGCCTCTTCCCATCAACAGTGCCTATGAGGGGGTGAAAACAACAACCCGAATAGCAGAAATAGAGGCTCTTTATAGTTTGCATTTTTTGTCTTCAAGGCATTTTTGAAGAAGTTTTCCAATCTAATAGGGTTATTTTCTCTCCTTCTCTATTTTTTTTTCTTTTCCCTTTTTTAAATTTTCTTTTATTTCTCTTTAACTAGATTTTTTTCATTTCTCAGAAATTCTGGTCAGATTTTTTGAGGAGATAAGAAAATAATCCAAAGCACAGTAGAATGATTACAAAGCCCCACAATACTGTGATTACAGAAGACGTAATTGGATACAACAAATTCAAAACAAACTTCTGAGAAATCCTAAGCAGTTTTTCCTGTGCCATCATTCCCCACTCCCCCCACACCACCCTAGCTCTCCCCCTGCTGCCATTGGATTTTTGTCATTTAGTCACTGAAATCCAGTGAAATCCCTTCAGAGTCAGAGCAGTTATAGCCCATTTCTCTCTGTTGTTGCCAGAGTCTGTTATTTCCATAAGGGCAAAACAAGGGCAAGCTCTGTGAGCATCTTTTGCCTCAGCATAGGCAAAAATGGCCCCTAAAGGTTCAGACTGAGATCACATTTATCTCTGCCTTGTTCAGACACCCAAAGCCCAGGTCTAGTTAGTAAAAGTGATTTAAAGTACTTCTGTTGTCAGTGCAGAAGAAAACAATTAATCCCATCGCAAGCTGGATGCGAGAAATTGGCTTCCACTGAGAGTAGAGGACGTTTAGTTGGCTAAACCTAGATGTGGTACAGGCTTTTTAGTTCTGTACACAAATCCCTATCAGGGCCTGTGTCTATGAGGACTGATTCTCTTCTCACACCATGATAAATTAGGAGTGATTACCCTTAAAATGATGAGTTACACATGTGTAAAACCAGTTCAAGTCAAAGGAGAATCCAATTCATCTGCTGTATTTATAATTAATTACTCTGATTAAGGGCTGGCAGCTAAGATCAAACTTCATTGCTCTTGTTTCATCAGACAACAGTGGTGCTTGCCTCTGCTATCATGGTTGTAAAAAAAAAAATCATTTTAAAGCCCTCAGTAGCTTCTGGAACAATTTAACCTTTGAAGGGTATGTCCTGCAGTTGCTCAAGATTGTGTAAACATCACAGAAAAGTTATTTTGTCTTTTGCAATGAAACCACCCATGAAATAAGGATTTGCTTGGAAGGTGGCGTACAAAAGAGCCTGAAGATGGGTGGTGACACAAAAAAATCTACTAAGCCAGCTAGCATGTAATGGACATTAATTCTAGCCACCTCTTTATTGCACAATAAGCACAGAGATGCTGCTTCACCATTTCTTAACTATGTCTATACTGCAACTGCTATTTCATTTCTAAGAAACTGCCTGTTCTTGGAGGATGTTCAAAAAGCCTTATGCTTTTTATAACAATTTCTGAGAAATAAACCTCCCACCACCTTTGCAAAGGGGGAACAATTGCATTTACTAGCTGCCATTGTGGCTAAGCACAGGCCTTCCTCAGCTACCTGCAGAATATTAACACCTGCCGAATTTCACTAGAATTGCAGTTTGTCTCCCTCTCCTCAGCAGATGCATTCAAGACACAGTGGCACATGGTTCAAGCAGATCAGAGGTCTTGAAGGCTCAAGTCAGCCCTGGGCATTCCCAAATTTAGGGTTGTTGGCATGCAGTCTGTACCTATTTGTCTCCCTGTCTATCTAGGCCAGATTTCTCCAATATAATATAATCTCTCCAGTCAAGACTGGCTTCTATTCTTGGCTGTGTTGCAAACTTCCAGTGTGACCTTGGGGCAGACACTTCTCCTCTCTGCCTCCCTACCTCCCAGGATCTCGTGAGAATCCCATCAGTTGTTTGCCAACTGCAGCCAGGAGCCCCATGGAAACGCCTATAAATAATAGCTCCAAACTAAACATTGGGAAAGTTCAGGTTAGAGCCTTGCCTCTCTCTCCAGTCCTGGCAAGCACTGGAAACTGGGCTTTGCTGAGTGCAAGTCCTCACCTACTTCAAATCATGGCTCTAGAGAGAGGCTGAGAAAGCTGCCAGCTAGGTCATAGTTTGGCCACTCCTCCTTAGGCTTGAAGCAAGGCTTGCACAAGTTTATGAATTCAGAGGACTCATGATACAGCTGTGAACATATGAATAATTTGTTATTCATGTTTCTCCCCATCCTAAGCTGATGTCCCTGTAATGCCCCTGAAGCATGTTTCAGGGGGAAGGACTCAGCATCTCTTGGGACCTGGGGGTGAAGGTCAGCGCAGTTGTTGATTTTGTGTTCAGCAGGGTGAGTCACTAAACTGTGTGAGTGTCCCTCTGGAGAGGAGCACCCAGAGGAGTGTCACAGGCTTTCTGATGCTGCTCCCCAGATAGGCTGTAGCGTTTCTGGAGCTCAGCATTGCCTGGGTGGGCACCTGGGAGGTCTGTCCTGGCCCCAGGGGATCATGGAGCACAGCTCAATGGTCAGGGAGCAGATTAGCTATTTTGCAGCAGAAAAGGACTGAAAAGCTGGAGGTCTTCTCATACTCACAACAGCTGGGGCTTGTTTGCCTTTGTTGCACCTCATCTGGGGAACCAGTGACGAAGTGACTTAGGAAAAATAGAGAGGAAAGCCTGGGAAGCAGAGAGGTTGACTGGAGGAAAAAGCAAGCAAACAAGCATGAATAATACAGGCTGTAGAAGTGCTGCATAATTGGTTTATAAAAGCTCTCTTAACATCAGCAAAGCACTTTCTACTAAAAAATCTGTAATAAAAATGCAGCAATATTTGTAAGCATTGTACATTTTTCGTTTAATTCTGTTAAATAACTTCAAGAAGACCATCTAAGCCTTGTACTTCCCTTCTTTCTCAGCCTCCATTGTCTGGGCATTGCCTCCCAGCCTCCAAACTCCCTGGTGAAAGGCTGTTTGAGGTGGTTTCAAACCAATTCACTGGCATTCTCACTCAAGTGGCAGCTCAGAACATCTTGCCATTGTGCCATTGGAGGAGCAGCCAACTGTGGTCACCTTCCCTGCAGAAGAAGAGTTGGTTAATCAATTTGTTACACTTGTGGGTTACAGAGGTTGCACCCTGCCCTCCCATGTTTATGCTTGGCTTGTTGGAGCAATGCCTAGGCGCAGAGAAGTGGCCATGAAATGTGCTTGGAGATGGCAGCTTTCCCAGTGGAGGTAATGCCGGAGAGGTCAGCCCACAAGAATGTTGGTACATGTTGACTGAAACAATGGGTTTGGTTATATGAGTGAAATGCAAATTGCTGGGCACTGTCTGAGACACTTTGAACACCATTGCAGCATAAATGTGTCCCACCCAGCTGTGCCCTAGGCTGCAGTTATCTGAAAATGAAATGGTTAGAGTAGAAAGCATGGTTGGCTTTTCTTCCTTCCAATTTTTCTTCTTCTTTTTCACAAGGGAAGAAGAAAGTCTAGAAACCATGCTTAAACTTAACAGGAGCAAAGATTTGGCCAAACTGGATTGTAACATGTCCAGTGACCCAGAATGAGGAGAATGGGGTTTATCAGTTTGTTTGTTTGAGGGCCAAGGCATGGACGTGACTAAAGCGCATGGTTCCAAAAGAATTTGTGTTGGGGATTAGCTGGCATTCTTGCTGAAGTTTGGAAGTTTGACAGTTTTGATTTGATATCTTTGGTGTTTCCTAAAGCTTAGTTGCTGTGATGGAGAGGAAGTAGGGTCTCCTGCTCATCTGGACAGGTGCTCTCTCCCAAGTGTAATACTTGCCCAATTCCCACTCTGTTTCTATGACCCAAAGCAAAGGTTTTGCCTCATGCAGAGCAGAGGACTTGGGCCAAGATTTTTTAACTAGGGAAGAAAACTCTTACACATTTATATTAATTTTACATTTGGCAAGAAAATAATTTCCTGACCTTCTCTTAAGGGCTTTTTTCAGTTGTTTTTAACATTTGATTTATTAAGGATTAGATCCAGTATGAGAAAGCTAAGTTAGATGCTTGAATGAAGCCAAATAGGGCTTAATTTAAAGAGGCAAATATTTCCTGATGATTTACTTACTAGATTCATTCTTTTAATTTGCCATTTGCAGATTGCCCATAAGCAGATTGCAATATTCCCTAATTGTATGTATTATTGGAAGTCTGTCACCCATTCAGTAAGCAAAAATTTCTTGCTCCAGAACTTGCTCAGAAAACCCAAGGCTCCTACAGAACTGGGTGGCTTGAGGAGCCATGTGGACAGCACTAGGATATTCCTTGTGCTGGCTACAGCAGAAGCTGTGATCATTGCAGTCAAGCAGCTGAAGCCATGTACTGTGTTGGCGAGGTACAACCCCACGAGGACACAAACAGATGTGATTCCCTGGGATGCAGCTAACCTTTGCCTGTGCATGAAAATGGCAGCTTTTACAGTCCACTCCATTAGTTCTGTTTTGCCAACATTCATGTTTTTTGCCAAATTAATTTTTTGCCACATAGTCACAATTTCACTGGTAGCCGGCAGTTCTGTGGCACAGATGTGCACTTCAGATGTGGAAGGGCTGCAAGCACGCTGAAAGCAAGTAGTTATTTAGAGAACAAAATGTCCCTGCTGTTTGCTCAGTACTACTTTAAACAAACAGACAAACAAGGAGGAAAGAATTCTACTTAGAAGAAGCACTAACACTGCCTTCTATGTTCCTCCTCCCTGGAGAGATGGTAGGATGAAGCCACACATGATGGACATTAGCGGGGTCACGCCGGGTGCTGCTGACTGGTGTCAGGGTAATAAGGGGTCACAAGGTGACAGGGGCTAGGCAGAGCTGAGGACAGAGCAGGGGGAGCAGATCTTCATTTGCATTGCTGTGTGTCCACACACCAACTAAGCCAAATGCTCTTCCTCTTTGAGTGCCACTTTTCAAGACCACTTGGATTTCACCTTGGCCAAGCCAATTGAGTCTGTAATGAAGTTAAAGGCTGGGTGATTGCAGCTAGTTGAGTGCTCAGTTCAGCGTAGATAGGATTTTATCTGCAGGCATTTTGCTTCTGGCTCTCAGCCTGATTTAATCCCAGAAAGGAGTGAAAGCAAAGCCGTCTGGGCCATCTTTCTTTGTGGAGGAGCACACTAAGTCCCTGTAAGTTTGTTTTGAGGTTGTTGCTCGCCGATATGTGCTTAGCAGAACAGGAATGAGTCACATGAGGATCATTCTGTATCCAGCAAGCTACTTCTCCTTTCAACTCTCCATTCCCAAACAGAAGATCTTGTGACAAAGAAGAAAGGCAGATTCCTGGCAGCCTGGAAATGCCTTTTTCCTCCCTGGCCCAGTAAGAAGAGTTGTAGCATGTTGTTCAAACAGGTTGATACAAAGCAAATAAACAGTCCTGGAGAGACGGTCAGTTTCTGTAAATAGCAGCATGCTGGCCAGAGAGGAGAGGGGCGGGAGAACGTGGGTGTTAGAAAGCAGCTAAGAACAAGATGTACACGTAAAAGCTGTTTGTTTCTTCACAGCACACAGAGCCTGATACTACTACCTTGCCTACTCATGGCCTAGAAAATATGACAGTGGGATCTGTGGCAGTTTCATCTTGCAGCCAAGCTTTGCAACAAGCTTTTGTCCCTGCACCAGGAGGCAATTCTTCTAACCCTACATGTTCCTCCCCCAGACCAGTCAGATACCCAGGCCAGTGGGTAGGTGGAATATCTTGAAGTAGGGTTTAGCAAAGGTAGGTTGCAGTTACAGGGTGTACAAGATCAGCAATAATGAGTGTGGGTACCCAGCTCTTACACAAAACTTCTCATCCACAGAAAATCGTCATTAGCACTTAAATAGAAGAGGATTAACATTAATGTCCAAGTGCTAAGTGAGTGTACTTGCCATGCTTGCTAAAGGACCAATGTGATATCAGTGCACAAAAGAGCTACCTGCTCCCGTGGATTTAGCACTTACAGTCTCACACTTGGCACAACCTTGGCCAGATCCCACACGGATACTGGAATAAAGTGAGCTCTGCCAAACAGCACAATGGCACCTCAGAAGAGAGGTCAGGGGAGGAGAGCAGCCCTAGGAGAATTGTAGCTGAGCTTCTCCCATGCCAAAGGAGTTTTGTGGAAATGGAGTTAAAGCATGTCTTAAATTTTGCTTGTTGGGTGTGAAGGTGAAGCAGAGGTATGTGCATCAAATTAATGATGTGAATGACAGCAGAGGAAAGGACCTAGACGTAGTCAGACAAAAGAGAAAAGGTGTTTTGGGGTCTGTGGTGTGGCGTGAATAAGAGAGTCACAGGTATCTGTGTGGAAGATGTTCTGTGAAATATGCAGATACCAAGAGTGGTTTTTGTTTGTGCCTGGCATCCTGAAGCATTCCCTGACAGATGGTTTCCCTGCCATTCCCCCTGCCTCCGCAGGTACGACTACATCGAGATCCGCGACGGGGACAGTGAAGCGGCAGAGCTGCTGGGCAAGCACTGTGGGAACATTGCACCTCCTACCATCATCTCTTCTGGCCCCTCTCTCTACATCAAGTTCACCTCAGACTACGCACGGCAAGGTGCCGGCTTCTCTCTGCGCTATGAGATCTACAAGACAGGTGAGTGTCTGAGTCAGTGCCTGTCTCCCAGATTGTTTGACACAATTATCTTCATCTGGAGATGCCTTTGACCACCTTTTCAATGTGATTCCTAGCATATTTTCCAGAGATAAAGGACTTTTTAAAAAAATTTAAGCAAGTCTGTGCATCATGTCTCCAAGAAGGTAAAGATGTTAGTGGCACATCACAGTGTGTTTTTGGGTCACAGTGTGGCAATTAAAGCAGGGTTCCTCCTTAAATGCTCTCTTGTATTCGAGGACTAGGAACATATATCTTTACTCCCTGACATGTGCAGAGCTTGTTAGGGCTAAAAGGGGATTTTCCCTCTGTTAGAAGTGCATGGAGCTCCCCCTCCTGTGGAGTTGTGATTCAGGGTTGATCAATGATGCTGTGTTTTCTCTCCAAGGATGTGGGGTTCGTAACTAGGGAGCTCTAGTTTTCAAGTGGTTGCTGTCAGCAATGCTGTCAAAGTCTGAGGCAGCACCCTTCCAGGCTGATATAAGAGGAACTGATCATAATTCTGTTTAATACTTAACTATTATTGAGGAAAGAAAAATCCACTCAAAGCCCTTTTAGTAGTGTTTCTGTCTAAATATTTGCCAGAACTTTGTGCCTGGAAAGAAGAAGCCTTGGAAAAACAGCCCATGCTCTGTGTGCATGTGAGAGAGGTGAGAGAGCCTGCATGCTGAGGGAACAGGAGAGTGTTTTGCATGGGCAGGTGGGCACCTGCCCTGTGCCCACATTCCTTTGGTGATGTGTTGGAAGACAACACACATGGCTTTCAGTCGTTGCATCCAGCACCAAAAAATATCTGTGCCATGGGAAGAACCAAAAAGGAGCTCAACAGGGTTGCTTATCCAGCCTCTCTAAAGAAAAGATGGGGAGCACAGGCAGCAGTGCCCAGGGGTCCTGGGCCAGCTGTGCAGCAGGCAGAGGTGCACAGACAGCCCACAACCTGGCCATAGGTAGATGTGAATGTGGAGACTTTGCTGCAAGAGAATAACACTCCCTAAATTCCTTGTGAATCAGTGAGGACAGGACATGTGTGAAGGTTCAGATGGATGGGGAAAGTGCTGTTGCTGGTGGTTGCCTGGACTGCATAACTGGTCACTGAGCTGTTGTGCAGTATTGTCAGAATGCAGATTAGTCCTGAAAGTTTAGCGATTCAGTCAGGTATTGGGGTTTGCTAAGGCCAGTTGCCGTCAGTGAGGATGGCAAAGAATGCAGGGGGGAAGACCCACCTCAGGCCCCCTTGCCTCTCTCTCCCTGCTCACACCTCCATGAGCCCAACAGGCTGTGCTGGGGTGTGCCTGAGCTCACACTGGGTCCATGCCCTGACTCAGGGCACGAGGCAATGTGGAGTGGTCCAGCTGGCTGAGGTGGCCCAGCCATGCTGTGGGAAGGGATGGCAGGCAGGAGCCCTGTTGGTCTGGCTGGGAGCCTGTAATGGACCAAATCTATGAGGAAAGGAGAAGTTGTTACTGAGAGGGAGGGAGAGAGAGGAATCAAGGGCTGATCTGGAGGAGAGCAGGTATTGGATTGAGGCTGGAGCTGAGTTTGTGTCCCTCAATGAAAGTCCCTGCAGTAGTGCCCTCAAGTCTGAAGTGGTGCTGGGACTCCTTTTGCCACCACCACCCCTGCAAGCAGCCATCCTCTCCAGATACAGCCACACTTCCTTACAGCCGCAGCCCACAAAATCAAGCCTGGCAAAGCAGGTTCTGGCACAGGAGTGTGGATGAGCCCATGACCTGGGAGCACTCCCAGCCCACATCTGGCTAGCCCCAGTCCCTGCAGGGCTCCAGAGGAGGAGGTGGGCAATGCTGGCTGCAGGGCTCCTGCATACAACCAAACCCTGCCTTTTGTTGGCAGGCAGGCGTGGGCTGAGTTTCCATCTGAGCTGTCAGAGTAACCAGCAAGGGTGTCACCAGCTTTAAAGGTCATCAGATTGTCATTGTTTCCACATCAGTAAAGGCAGCAGTGGCTGCAGATTCCTTCTGTCTTAAAGGTGACCTATAAAACCAACTCTTTTCAATGGAGCATTTATTTCCCCACCTTGTGCTACATTTTCCATATCACAGTGTGAGAGAGGAACAATCTGCATACAAACAACCACATACCAGTCTTTGAATCCCCTGATGGGTATCAGCCAGCAGGCTGCCTGCCCCAGCTGGTCCAGCCTCCCTGCTGCTCCCTTTGTGAGTCAGTTTGGCAGGGCCAGCCTGAGCTCTCCAGCGCTGGGCATCAAAGTCTCCTCTCAGGCTGGCCTGTGCTGCCGAAGCCAGCATGACTCCCCTTGGTTATCTGCAGCTTCCTTATAAAAAGCTAATCATTGTGTTTGCTGCTATTAGCCAAAATGTAGACAAAGATGCCAAATGCGATAAGAACCCCACATGAGGAAACTGTTGTTTAATGTGGTGACATAGTTACATCTTGCCTGTCTCTAGAGGACAGACCCTGACTCTGGGTTTAGCCTTTGATTTTCTCCCTAGCTCGGAGCTTGTGTTATTTCCCCTATTTATCTGTTTGTCTTTCGGGTTGTTTGGAGCAAAGTACACCCTTATCCCTGTTCATGGCATTACACTGTGACTTGTGTTTGGCCTTTCTTTTTTTGCCTCTACATTTCACCCCACAGGTTCACACCAGAAAAGCTGGCTGCTTCATTAGGTAGTCAATTAAGAGCCTCTCCTGAGTAGCTCTCCAGCCAGGCACTGCATAATGCAGTGCAAGATCCTGCTATTACTGCAGGCTGCTGGCCTGACTCCTTAGGTTAATGCTGAATTGAATAACAAGTCTGCCATTAGTCCTGGGAAGGCTCGTGCTGCCTGGAAGAGCCGGAGCAAGAGGGTTTGTAGAGGTGAAGGAAAGTGTCCCAGTAAAAGTGAAGCAGAAACCTTTGCGAATGCTAGTGCCAGGTTGCAGCAGTGGCCAGCAGCCTCTCTAACATCTCCTTTCTCCTCTGATAGCTCCAGGCTGCAGATTTCTGTTGCCTATTGTCCTGGCAAGGGTTTCAAAGTCACCGTGGTATGAATATGACACAAATTCCCCTTTCCCCAGCCACCCCGAGGCACCTTGGCTGTATGGGAGGGGGCACCGAGCTGGCCCTGCTGCAGCCGAGGCCAGTGCTGAGGTCAGCAATAAATGAGAGACAACATTGTCTGTCCTCCCCACCACGCAAAGGTCTTCCTTAAGGATAGAAATAACTTGCATTTCTGGTGTGGATGGCTCATTATGTGAGAAAGAGGGCTCTGTTCCTGCTCTCAGCAGAGATCCCCCCCCCCCCGCCATGGCCTCTGTTATCCCCACTCTTAATGTGGCCACGTTGTGGAGATGTGCTGGAGCTGGCCCCTGTCCCTTGTGTGGGTCTGGGCAGGGGGAGGGCTGCAGGCTAACTTTGCACTTCCCAAGGGTTTGCAGCAAACAGTGGAGACATTGGCACCCTCCCACAGGCCCTTTCACTGTGTAAATATTTGTGCTTCCGGATTTTCTCAAGAGGAAACTGAGGCACAGATATCTGTTTACAGGAGACTGGCCCATGGGAACAGTCTTTCCAAAAAGAATACATCCCATTACTCCTGTCTGCCCCATCCAAGGCAGCTCCTTCCCCAAACAGGGCTCCTCTACCGGACCTGGGGCTGCTGTCCTGCATGGCTGCAGGGAGCAGCTGTGTCATGAGTGCTGTGGATGGCAGCTCCCTGCGTGCTGGCCGGCCTCTCTGCAGGCTCTGGAGCAGCCCATGGGTCTGCCAGGGCAGTATTTGGGGGATGGGTTAGAGTGGAAAGGTCCAGCTGGAGAAAACAGGCCAGCTTGGTGTGGCCTCCCTGTCCACCACCATCGGTGTGAGGGATGTGGCATGGTGCTGGCCTGCCAAATCACAGCAATGTCTTTGGATAGCATTGCTCTTCTAGTCCTGGTTTTGAGGTAATTGTCAGGAGGATCAGCAGTGGTGTACAGATTATGTCTGAAAAGCTCTCAAAGGGATTTTGAACCATGGTGGTCCACTACAGTGACCTCATGGACCTTGTCTCTTCACCTGTGGAAAGCTTTGAAAATCACCTTCTCATTTCTTGCAGTAATTCCCACAGCTCTTGAGCTGCAAGACATTTCCAGAAGTGAATACACAATGCTGCTAAACTCAGAATGTGGTTTTCACAGTGTCAAGTTGTTGGCATTAAGCTTCATCGTTGCTAAGCTCTGGGTTTTTCCTGCTGCTACAGGATCCGAGGACTGCTCCAGGAACTTCACTGCCTCCAACGGCACTATTGAGTCTCCGGGTTTCCCTGACAAATACCCACACAACCTGGACTGTGTGTTCACCATCATAGCCAAGCCAAAGACAGAAATCCTCCTCCACTTTCTGCTTTTTGACCTCGAGCATGACCCACTGCAGTCAGGGGAAGGAGACTGCAAGTATGACTGGCTGGACATCTGGGATGGCATCCCTCAGGGTAAGCCACGGGGTGCTGCACTGCTTTCCTTGGCCCCTCCTGGTGTCTCACAAAGCTCCAAAACTGTGCAGTCTGTGTCTGACCACCAAGGGTGCCTAACCTCAAAGTGGCTGCAGCCTGCAACCTGCCATTAGGGCACTCCATGGCCAGCTTGGGGACAGTGTGCCTGCAGAAGGCTGCATTCATTAAACACAAACTACTGCTCCATTTTAACCACTGATCTGAAAAGCCCCATGGGGCACTCCAAACACCAGCAGCTCTGCCTCGGGGATGGGCAGTATGTTCATGCAATGATGGGAGGACCTCCCTACTTTATAGCAAAACTGAGAAACAGAGCATCCTGGAGCATTTCCCAGCAATTGCAGAGCAATGCCTGCTGCAGTGGATATTTCTGCACTGCATGGCACCAGGCCAATGGATATAAAAAATAGTCCATCTCTGAAGCCTATCTTTTTTATCCTGATCAGCAATGAGCTGGTGACCCAGGAGGCCAGTGGAAAAGCAGGCATTACCTTTGCTGCTCTTTCTTTTGCAGTGGGCCCCTTGATAGGCAGGTATTGTGGTGTTAACATGCCGTCAGACATCCGCTCAACCACCGGCGTCCTCTCTCTCACCTTCCACACGGACCTGGCCGTGGCTAAGGATGGTTTCTCTGCTCAGTACTACTTGATCCACCAGGAAGTCCCAGAAAGTAAGTTGGAAATGTGTGTGTATGACTTAGTTGTTGATCCCCTGTGCTTCCCATCTTTCATTTAGCATATGCATGAGTGAAGCAGGCAGAAGTGTGTCCAGGGGCTGGTTCTCCACAGCAGTGCAGACAGCAGTTTCACTTAGGTCTGTTCTCAGTTTCTGATAGAAATAAGATTTCAGTAAGAATTTCACTTTCTGACCTTTTCTTGACTTTTCACTTGCTTGTAAAGTCTTCTCAATACCTTATAGGTTAGAATCCTTCAAGTACGTGCTCAGCCCAAAGGACTTAGGGGAAGACTTCAGCCGGCACGTGCAGCAGATTCATTAAAGCATGGGGGAAAATATGCACTCTCTCTCTCTCTTTAGTTTTCCAGAAATTCACAGTCCCAAACCACAAATTGGAATTTCTTGGCTGTCTAATTAACGATTGCTTAAAGCTCTAAGAATTTCAAGCCAAATTTTGCTTTATAACCCTTAATAAGGGAGGTAAATTGATGTGTAGTAAGGAAGTAAGTGTGCTTTGAGAATTAAGAGCATTTTGATTCTTTGTGATAGCACTTGCAGGCAAGGAAAGGTTCCATTTGTTTTCCCATGGTATTGTTGCCTCAGAGCTACTGTTCTTGACCTCTGTTCGCAGTGAACCTCTGATACAACAGAAAAAGCCTTCAGGACACCCCTCAGTCCCAGAGAAAGAGAGGGAGTCCCTGACCTGTCACTGAAAGCCTGTGACAGAGAGCAGGGTTGAGTAGGGATTGTGCAGCACCAGGGCAGCAGGGTTACAACCTCTTACTCTGTGATTGAGTAGGGATGTTCTGCTGAGGCTGTGAGAGTTACAGAAAAGCATAAGCTCTTCACCATTACCTATTGCCACACTCAGTTGATCTGTTGTTTAATCCCTTTCCTGTCCTGGATTTGCAAATAAGATGTTGAACACAAAGCTTGAGAAATCAAGGACAAGAGCCTTTGTTAAAGTCCCAGGCCTGTCTTCATTTATGGTGGTGTAAATTGAAACTTCAATAATGGCACTGACATCCTAACTTGGCCCATCATTTCCACCCAAGATTGACTTGGCCACATTAAAAACTCAGGCAGTTTGGTGGAGCCCCATTGGTTTACAGCAGCAGCACGCTTGGACCCATGCAGTGTTTTCTATCACTGTTTTCTTTGCTATTGTTTTTACAGGACAGCTGCCATAAAGTAGATGAGATGTGCCATAAAACTGAGCTAATTGTGACTTCTAAAGCCTTAGAAGTGAGGACATCCAAAGAAAAGCATAGCAGTGTCTTTCATAATCTTGTCTTGTTAATCCTTATGGGGCTGATACCACATACAGTGCATGCAGATATGCACAGACACATACACACGTGCATCCCTGCTCTCATATGCACACAAAACCTTTAGAGCTGCCCACTCCAATCCCTGACGTTCCTGCTGGCAGCAGTAAGCACCCTCCTAATGTGTCTGTCTGTATTCCTTGCCTTATCAGTGCTTAGATTTTGCCTACAGCCTCCAAGATGGGGACTTTGTGGTAAGGGTACTTGGATATCTTGGTGGAGATGCAGGGAGGGAAGGGACAGAGTTGTGTCAAAACTGAGCAAAGGTGAAGACAAAGAAAGGGAGAAATATCCAGACTGTATTAATGTTCAGAGGGCCATGCAAACACAAAGCTGCCCCATCTATAATTTTTCAGTGCCATCTGTAAACACACACAACCTGCAAGATGGTGCAGATCTGTTCGTCTTTCCAGACAGGCAGCTTTGCTCAGGGTTAGCTGGAGAGATTAGTTCAGGGCTGCCTTTCACCTGAGGGTGAAATACTGAGACTGTAAACCAATCTCTGTGTATGTGTGTGTCTGCTCTAGACTTTCAGTGCAATGTGCCTCTGGGCATGGAGTCTGGCAGGATCTCCAACATGCAGATCAGTGCCTCCTCCACCTACTCAGATGGGCGATGGACCCCTCAGCAGAGCCGGCTCAACAGCGATGACAACGGCTGGACCCCCAATGTAGACAGCAACAAAGAGTACCTCCAGGTACCTTCCCAGCCCCCTCTCCTCTTCCCCCACCAACTGGAGTGTCACGCTGTTAAACTGACCCTTGGCCATAAGGCTTGTTGAATTTTTTATTGCCTCTGTGGCCCATGGGGAGCAAGCAGCAGGGGAGCTGCAGTGCCTCGCTGAAATGCGGCAGGCTGGCTCTCCATTAGCTTGCCCGCACAAGGACTGACCCCATCCGCTGTCTCTCTCCCACCCCCCCTTTCTGCCCAAACCTTGATGGACTTTCCATCAGACCGACAGAGACTGAGAGACCTCTGCCACTTACAAGGGCCACTGACTCTGCCACTGGCCTGACGACCAAAGTCTCCAGGGGGTGCACAGAAAAACAACTAGAATAATATTTATCTCATCAGTGATGCAGGGAGTGTGAGCAGGCTGATGTCAGGCAGGGGGCTGACAGAGCAAAGGCTTTCCCTGGGAGCTGGTTAGAGCCACAGAGTGTCCGAACAGAGCTTCTGGCTGTGTCACGTCGCCGGGAGACACTGCTTGCTAAAGGGCACTACGAGCAGGAGGTGGTGAATGTCATTGCCTCTAGCAGACGTCTCATTCTTCATTCATGGCAGGGCTACTAAGCCAGCTCTGCTGACCTTTCTCAACCCATGTTGTAAAACAAAAAAAAAACCAGCAAGGCAAAGCCAAGAGCTGCAGCACTTGCTAATTGGATATCATGCTTTTATTTTACATGGAAAAAGTCAGTCTCTGTCCTGCTTTAATGGACATGCACTTCTGCTCAGATCCTATTGCTTGGTCTGAGGCAGGAAAAAGCCTTTGTGATGGTCCCATATAAACAGACATCAAGATCCTTACCTATCCTTGTCCCAGGGTCCTATCCTGCTGAAGTCAGCCCTGGGAAGGGTTGTGGCTGAAGAACTGTGCAGCCACAGATAGAATGAGACAGGGTGAATTTGTACCTTTTACTTTTTCAGAGACAGGAGCTAATTAGCCACTCCAGACTCTCAGGTGGTCACCACTCTCTTTCTTGTCCCTTTTTCCCCTGGCAAGGTGGACCTGCACTTCCTGACTGTGCTCACAGCCATTGCCACACAGGGTGCCATCTCGAGAGAAACCCAGAAGGGCTACTATGTCCGTACCTACAAGCTGGAGGTCAGCACCAACGGGGAGGACTGGATGATATACCGACATGGGAAAAACCACAAGGTAATGTGCTTTTTGTCTCTTCTGCCTGCACTTTGGTGAGTCTTGCAGCCAACAAGAGGGAAGAGAATAGAGAGATTTTGCAGGCCCAGAGGTTTTAATTCATTAGGGACCCTTTTTCTCATGATGGCTAAAAGACTGATGATGCTCTGGGCAGAAATAGTCCTCTCTCCTCTGCACAGCAATGAGGAAACACCATTCCTTGGAAAAACTGGCTGCTGCTGCATCTTTCCTGGTGGTGAGAGTATGTTCTTTGACTGCAAATGAAGGAGAAAATGTTTTCACAGCCTGTGTTTTGCCATATAAAATTCACTGAGCTTCTGTGGTTGTAGACCCGTCTGCATGCTGGGTTAACAATCACAAAACCACATGAAACTGTAGTTCAAGAGTTACTGAGGCCTGGAAATGAAAGGGCACAAATCCTAAGAGGCAATTGCTCTGTCCCAGAGAACAAAATGAGCAATAAATAATGAGAAACAATTCAGGCTGCCACAGCTGTGGGATCTGTGCTAAGCAGGCATGGTCAGCAGGGGTGCATCGAGCCCTGGGAGCTGTGCATGCTCTTGCTGTGTTTCTGGGACACCCACAGAGGTGGGAGCAAGGAGGAGGGAGGGTAAATATGGGTCTTCATCTGTTTCACACTATATGGATGCTAGTGTGTGGCCAGGAAAGGTAACTTGGAGTGGTCTGCATGGGAGGTTTGGTGTATGGGGAGGAGGGTTAAGGTAGCCATGGTGCCAGGCTGGTTTTTCTCTGTCTATTGCCTTGGTCATGTGGTTGTTCCCTGCTTAAGGGTGCCTCAAGAAAGTGCTTCCCTGCTCTTTTGTGGCACCCACCAGCACTGCTGCTGTGTTCAGGTCCTCCCTGCTGATATGCCATAGTGTGTCTGTGTGAGCTCTGGCTGGGGTCCCACACACCCTTCCCCCCACCACGTCCCAGTAATTTTGATTGCTCAGCACTTCCATTAAATTAGCTGTCCCTTCCCTTTGCTGGCACGGGCGCTGCTGGTGTGAAATGCAGTAGCCTGCCTTGTCCAGGATTCATCCAGACATTTCCTTCCCTTCCGGGCTGTGTGATTTCCCCTTCCCTGCAAGTGTCTTAGGTTCAAATTCCCTCTGCTTCCCAGAATGAGTCTTCTCTGTGCAGAGGTCCCTATCAAGGTCTCATACCTGCAATATTTGGAGTATTTAAGCTCCTCATGTGCCAATGAGGGAGTGTTAGTCCTATTTTAGAAGTAGAGAAATGGAGGCACTGGGCAGCCCAGCACCACACAGGGGAGTGCTCAGCTGGGCTCCCCCAGATCTCGGGTGGGCTGGGTCCAGGACAGTAGCTCATGGCAGAGCTCATGTATAGTCCTAAAACAGTGCCCATGCAGTGGTGTAGAGCCTCTGTGCTCTCCCAGGACCCACTGGTCACAGCAGACCTTTCTGTGAACCAGGGCCATCTCTCCTCTCCCCAGGTGAATTTGGGATCTCGTTGGGACCTTTTCTGTAAGCTGAGTCAGGCAGGAGATACTCATCATGCTGGACAGAGAGATGAGCTATATACACAGCTCAGTGTTTCAAATAACCACTGGCAATAAATTTACCTTTTCAAGTCTTAACTGGAGCAGGAATCTGGCCTGGAGGGTGGTTTTATTTGCAAAGAGAATAAATATCCCATCCTTGCAGTCCTGGGCGTTGGACACTGCGTCCTCAGCCAGGGTGGAGCAGGACAGCATGACTGGTTTCAGAGCTGCTAAGCCAATTTATGTTGCTCCAGCAAGACCCTAAAGCCTGGCTGGTGTCAACCCAAAACAATCCTATAATCATGTGAATTGCCACCATTTCAGGACTTGGCCCTTGATTTCTGTCAGCTTTTTTCTACTCTGTTTTCTCTTTTCATTAAAAAAGTGGAAAAAATCAAACCTCTTCTTTTTTACTCCTCTATTGCAGGCTTTATCCATTCTCACATTCTGGCCTTAATTTAGCAGACACCTCCCAAGGCCTGAGGATAAGTAATTGCTTTTTGGTGGCTCGCTTACCCCTGGCATCCGTGTGGCTGCTTTCCTGCCCCGCCAAACAACTGGCTGCCAGCTGCTGAGCTGCACTGGGGCCAGGGCAGGGCCACTTGCTCACAGACCTGGTGCCAGGGGCTCTGGTCCCACACTCCATGCCCACATTAATCCCGCTGTTCCTGTGCTCAGCAAGCTCCCAGATGTCTGCGCTCAAGGTGCAGCTCCCTCCCTGCACCAGCGCGGAGCTCCGCACAGCCCGGGCTGCAGCGCTGGAGCAAACCATGCCAAGGAGATTCGTCAAGTCTGCCGCAGCTTGATTTGGTGCCATGAGGAGCAGGAGGGAGGGGAAGGTGTGGACAGACAAGGACTCTCTATATACATGCAGATAGATACATATATATATATATATATATATATAGACACATACATACATGCACATATGTATACCTGCACATACACACATATATATGCACATGCACACATGGGCATACGGGGTGTACCAAACACTACTCTGGATTTCTGCCAGCTCTGTGGGCCAAAAGCAATGCTCTGCCATGTGTAGGAGGGTCAGCTAACATTCACATCTTCATCAGGGAGCTAATGCAAGAGAAAACCAGCGAGTGCAGGAGGGGTGGGGAGGGGATGATGCTTCCTGCAGAGGATGGGAAGCTCTCACTGCCTCTCTTTTGCCCCCTGCTTCGGTGTTTCAGATGACAGTGGGGCCAGGGTGCTTCCCTGCCAAGTGTGATGGCTCACCTTTGAGTCTCCAGCTGCTGGCACTCAGCAGAAAGGGAAGCGGGAAAGGCGGGATGGAGCAGCGGAAAATGTGATTAATATGTGCTCACAGCACATAGACAGGGCTGACTGGGCTGTTTCCGTGCTGAGCACTGCTCTGTTTCCGGGATGGGGAGGCAGTGGGAAGGCAGCCAACAAGACTGTAGCTGCACACTCACTCCCTCCCCTTCCCACCCCATCCCTGCCAGGCTTTCCCCCTTCCCGGTAGCCCACTCCCCACAAAGCCTGGCCCAGACATCCCCCTGTCCAGGGGGTGGTGCTCTGTCTTTCCCTCAGGCATGGGACCAAAGGGGGAGGCTAACCCAGCAACCTGGCCAGAGGAGCTGCGCTGTCTTCCTGTGTGTCCCTGAGAGGGGAGACAGGGAGGATAGTAGCCACCACCACCTGCCATCCCATACCTGCCCCTTACTACTCACCAGCGTGCCCCTACCAGGGGTCAGGGCCAAACCAGCCCTGCTGCAGAAAAGCTGGTCTGGCTCTTGCCCTCCCTGTTGTGTCCACCTCCTGCGACCTGGGGCCAGGCTGATGGCCTCTGAGGTTATCTTCCAGGCATGCCGAGATCTTATCTAAGGGTTTGCAAATGTCTTTAGAAAACAACCACTCTTCTTGAGCCCGAGGAAGGAAAAGAGCACCTGGCAGGATTTGACCTTTTGTTTTGGCCATTTTCTTCACCTGGCAGGATTTGACCTTTTATTTTTGTGCATTTTCTTTGGACAGACTCAACTATGAGGATTTTATCAGAAAACCAAGTTCTCATCCATTCTGATCCGCTTCCTTCTTTGTAGCATCTCGACTTCCAGCTCCCGTGTGGTGTGAGCTGCTTCATCTTAGTAACTGCAGAGATGAGCTCACAGGAATCATCTAGTGTGGCAAGGGACTGGGGATGGGATGGATTTCAGGATTTGGAGTGGGTTTGGACCACGATGAGTGCTGCTCTCACTGCCTGCATTGCTCTGTGTGTAAGATGCAACTGAAACATTTGTTTTCAGAATCTGTAGAAGTCAGTGGACGAGAAATGGCAGCAAGATCCAGCTGATGTGCATTTTTCATTTCTTACTCATTTGATGGTTTTGTGTTTGTTATTAGTTAACCTTCCTGGGTGGCATTTCAGGTGATAGCTGCACAAAGATTGAATTGCTGCAAAGAGCAGTATCTCAGGTGTACATTGGAGCTGGGAACACCAGAGGCTTTTGATGCTGGCAGTGAATATTGAGGATGACTTTTTGGAGACCCTTGTGCCTTCCCTTAGGAGTGTTCCTCTGTCTTTTCAGTTCTTAATCAGGTCTCCTGTATTTAATCACCTGAGGAAGGAAAGAAAAGCTTTCAGCCCTGTAGCTTTTTTATCTGGAAAACTTAGGAGAAGCTGGCACAATGAGCCAGAGGGCCACACGTGTTTCTGTGCAGAGACATCATGGTGCAGAGGATTTGCCCAGAAACATCCAGGTCCCAGCCTGCTTCTGCTGCTTTTGCAGGCAGGACAAAGACATCAGGCTCTGCCAAAGGCAGCCTTGCGCATTCACCCTTGGTGCAGTACCTGGGGAGAATTACAGCCCCGGCTTTCCTAGCAAGGCTGCAGCTTTGTATTTCTGGGCCCGATATCTCCTTTGCAGGCTAACATAGTATCACCCCTCATGTCCCTGATGACTCCCAAATCTGAGTGGAGCCTCTCAAAGACACGGAGCTGGCAAGCCCAGCCCAGCACACTGTGCCTTGCCCAGACACAGTGCTTTGTTAAGTGTTGCCAAGTATCATTTTTCTTTTAACTCCTTGTTCCTGGATTTAATAAATCCAGAACTATCCACCCTCCACTTGAGCCAGAATCCTCCCACCATCAAACATGCCCCATTTTATGCCTTCCCTATCTGACAAGGAAAATAATCTCCCCTACTTTTCTCCTTCATGCTTCTCTGTCTAAATCCTGAAGCCCTAATCCTGTTAGCATGCTCTGTTCCAGGGCTCTGTCTCCACAGGAGTAACATAATCCTGCAGTAAATCTAGTGGGTCCAAAGAGACACATACATACGGATGAAGGCAGGGCTGCTGCCATCCTTGGCCTTCTCCTCTTTCTCCCTCAGCCACTTCCTTCAGCCTCCCAAGAAATTGCATAGTGGCCAAGCAGCATAATAAATAGAGCAGGAGAGAAGTTACCTCCTACCCCCTCCCTGACTCGCTGCCTCTTCAACTTCATGGCGCTTTTTGTCTCCCTGTCCTTCATCTCCTTCACTCCAAACTGCCAATGGCACAATTCCCATATCCACTGGAATGAATGTAGCTTCAGCAATCCCCCCCATCACCCTATGATGGTTCCAACATGTCAAAAATGCAACTTGTAAATGCTGGTGTGGAGCTTGCACGTGTATGCACATGGAAAACTTGCAGTCCTCCTCTAGCCTAGACATCATGTCCCCTACTTTTACAGCCTCTCCCTAACCACTTGCTTTCTGCAGCAAATTAATTAAGTTGGTCAGCTCTCATTGATTATCAATTTAATTTCAATGCAGACCTGCTGTCTGGTCTAAAACAGAAGTAAATGTACAGTGTATGAGGAGAAGATGGGCAGCTTTTTGATGCAGCAGTGAAAGCAAGTTCCCTTGACTGTTTCTTGGAAGGTGCTTTTAATTTGTTAATGGTTTTCCCATTTGTCTTCTGGCTCCATCACCCTTCAGTGTGTGTTCATGTGCATACGCATGTGTGCTCTTTGCTGAGTGTATATCTATTTATCTATCTATCTCCCTAGATCACAGCCAGGTATTTTTTTTCTGCTGGTGTAAATTACTGTGACTTCTTATACTTCAATGGTGATATGTTGATTTACACCATTCGAAGTCTTGGCTCAAAATATGTGCTGAGTGGGATGGGAAGCAGATAGGACGGGAGGAATAGCAATGTTCTATTTTGGTAGAGAGGGAAGAAATCTTTGCTTTCTTGGCACTCCAAATTTCACACATTTTCTTGCTACTTCTTCCTATGCTGTGAGTGCTAATTTGAGGCAGGATGTAGAGCCTGTTGAAGTCAATGGGCCTCTCTCCACAGTGTGCTGGGGCTCTGGGGTCAGCTTTTTCAGTGCAGGGAAACCAGACGGTCAGGGTCAGACCCTGGTCAGCTGCGTCAGGACCTGCGGGCTCACAATGCATTTCCACTTGGGAAGGAGGCTGAAAGAGCAGGCATGTGGGAATACCTCAGGTGTCTAACAGCACCAAGCACACGCCCTCTGAAAGAGGCCCTTTCTGTTATGGTGAGCAGGATGTGAAGCGATGACTTGCCGTGATCAGGTGGGGCTGTTTGGAAGCCAGGTTTAATGGAACAGATCCTACCAGTGCAGCTTATAGCAGAGCTGGAAGTCAGGTGCCGATTCTGCCCTCACAAGCTGGCAGTCTGGAGTGTCATAGCCCAGATTCAGAGCTCATAGCTTGTTGAATGTGATATAGCCTGAGTAAGTTGCTGATTTCTTAATCTAAAGCAGATTTGAAATTGCTCTTCTTGGAAGCAGGTGGTTGGGACCAAGGTCCTCTAAGAGATGTTTTCAGCGATGCCTATAGTAGTGATAAAGTTTTTGGGCTCAGTCCTGCTTCTGCTTTCTGTCAAGCTTGACTGTGCAGAAGTCAGCAACAAATTATGCTGGTGTAAATTTGGATTCTGGCCCCTGATGCTTGTATGTGTGAAGTGAGCTAAAAAAGAACAAAACTTGAAATATGTTAAATCAAAAAGAGCAGCAAACCTCGTCAGTGACTGTTAAACATGATGGTCCATATGCAACCTTTGGCTCATGGAGTCTTCACACTGCTGATGGTGGGAAGCAAATAGAGGTTGCCAGAAGACTCCACTGGACTTGCTGCCCTTGGACATCTGCTGGGGCCACCATTAGGAGCCATCCTCTGGGACAGAGGGACCTTTGGTCTGACCTGACATGCTGCTCCTTGTGCTAAAATAGTTGCACTGGCTCAGATAAACATTTCCTGTCCTCCGGTGTTAGGTTCAGAGTTAAGGTGTTGTGTGTCAGCTTTTGTGCTGGCATAAAGCTGAAAGCTCTGCTGTGGTGTCGAAATATATCCTTTTAAATTGTTTGTGTGTGTGTCTGTGTGTCTGCACCCATGAGTTTATGAGACACACACACACACATGCCTGGAGAGTGTTTCACAGTAACCACTCTTCTTATAGCCCTCCTGCTGGAAAAAAAGGGTATTTGGTGTCTGCTGAGCAAGGAAAAGGATGGGAAGTGAGGTCAGACAGGATAAAATAGGATATTAAAAACACATAAACCATGCTGTGCTGCTAAACGGTAGCAGCATGATATATATTCTCTAGATTAGCATTTCTGCTCAAGTTCACATCAACCCCTCATCCCAATTACCAGCCAGATTTGCAACTGATTCCCTCTGTGAGGTAGCTGCTCCCTGCCCTGAAGGAGTGGATGGCGATGTGCAGGGGCAGCCCAGAGCTAGCTGGGGTGCTGTGAACAGCCCTGTAAACACCCTCTGCACGCTCTGCTGTGCTGGATCCTGGGAGAAGAGAAGCAACATGTGCCATCTGCAAGCCTAGAGCCACAGGAGGCTTTCAAAATGCTTCCTAGCTGCTATTCAAGGCAAGGGGCCAGGATGCCGCCTCACCCCTTCTTCTGTCCTCAGTTGTTTGACTCTTGCCTCCCACAGGAGACTGGTGACAGAGATTACACTCTCCTGCTTTTCTGAGATAAACTTACTGGGAACTCTTGTGCTTAGTACACATACACATGGTGGGAGCTTGCAAAGGAACCCAGCCAGCATCTCAATGTGGATGTGGTTCCTGGCTGAGATGGGAGGATAATCTAGCCCTGTCCTGAAGTGCTTGGAGTGAAAGCAGGCAATGCCTGCAGCCTTGGTCAGTGAGCTCTAGTGCTTTATGCTGGGGCAGAGAAAGGGTTGAAAATTATCTTCCCCTTGGGTATTTCCTCTTTCCCTCCCTTTTCTTTCCCACTATGGCTTTGCAGCCTGAAATAGAAACACACGTATCCAGTCCTTGTCCAGCCTATTAAAAAAATGGGCAGAAGAGGTGGATCTAACATCCATCTGGTAGTTATTGAGTGTGGCCATCTGGTAAGGCAGCAGCCTTTTCATAGCATGTGGGATCATAAACTCCCGAAGAGCTGTCTCCGTGTGGCAGGTTGGATGTGCACAGGAGAGGCAAAGGCAAGGGGCTGGCTGAGGCAGCTGCTTGTCACCCCAGGCAGAGGTGCATCCTTCCTGCTCACACCACTGCTTGCACGTGGTGTTTCCCGGTGGAGCTCAGTGTAAGGATGCATCAGGATCTCAGCCTGTTTGGGGGCATCTGGTCATTTGTGCTGGAGCAGATCTAGGTCTGGGGGCAAGCTTGAAGCAGCTGAGGCCTGATTGCCTGAGGTGCCTCGAAGTGCTGTGAGAGGCAGTCAGCAGAAAGCTCCCGGCCCTCCTGCCTGGTAGGTGAGTCCGTTCACCATGGTGTCCTGACAGTGGCTCACCTGTCCCTGCTGGCCCCTGGTGCTTGCCCTGGTTGGAGGCTGGCCCTGACCAGAAAGCCTTTCCTTGGTTTTCCCTGCTGAGATTATTTTGGCTGCCTATCTGGTGAGGAGATAACTGTGTGTGCAAATGTACATTTGTGCCTCTCTTCCCTTGCAGACTTTTCAGGCCAATGAAGATGCCACAGAGGTGGTTCTCAACAAGATCCACAGCCCAGTGCTCACACGCTTTGTGCGCATCCGTCCCCAGACCTGGCACAACGGCATCGCCCTGAGGCTGGAGCTGTATGGCTGCCGCATCACTGGTGAGGGTCCCCTCCTCCCTTGGCTTCAGTGCTCCTCTCTGTCCCTCCAGCAGCCTGTCCTGGGGCGCTGTCCCTTGCCACTGTCACGGCTGCTTGCTGTGGGAATTGTGGCACTGTGACTAGCACGGAGACATCCATCACAAGGGATGCACTTGGAGGGACAGGACTCCAGGTCCTGGAGGGAGGGAGAAATGCCCAGTGCTGGTGTTGGTTTAGTGTCCAGAGCTTAATGCTGTGATAAGAACCATGAGCACTTCCCTTCAATTACCCTGACTGTCCATGGTCTTTCCTTCCCTGCAGATTCACCCTGCTCCAACTTGCTGGGAATGCTTTCTGGCCTCATTCCTGACTCCCAGATCTCTGCCTCTTCCATCAGAGGCTATGACTGGTCTCCCAGCATGGCCCGCCTGGTGAGCAGCCGCTCGGGCTGGTTTCCCCGTGTGCCCCAAGCCCAGCCTGGGGAGGAGTGGCTGCAGGTGGACCTCGGCGTCCCGAAGAACATCAAAGGTGTCATTATTCAGGGGGCTCGTGGTGGGGACAGTGTGACCACCACTGAGTCCCGCTCCTTTGTGAAGAAGTTTAAGGTGGCCTACAGCATGAATGGAAAGGACTGGGACTTCATCCAGGACCCCAAAACCATGCAAGCCAAGGTAGGCAGTGCCTGGAGCAGCTGCAAAACAGGATGTTTCTGACTAGCTTCGGTCTGCCTGGTGGGGTCTTGGGGAGTTGGCTGTCCACTCCCACAGAGACCTTGGGAGCTTGGGCTTGTCACCATGAAATCCCAGGCTATGTCCCTTGGTGCTGCTCCAAATCTGTACTAGTGGCTAAAAGATCCACCTTTCCCCAGGGATGGCAATTTCTTTTCATTTTCTATTGTGGACCATGGGGATGTGGACATCACCTGCTCCTTCTCCCAGCTCCTGCAGGTCAGAATCCAAAAGACTATGTTTTATTATGTTTTGTGTAAAACAATTATGTTTTACACAAACTAATTACATATATTAAGGGGAAAGGTGTAGCTGCTGTGCTGTGCACTTTTGAAAGAGGAAGATAAATCACAACTTCTCTTTAGGAAATTCTCTATATCTGAAGTCCCTTTGCCACACTGGTGTGACCCTGAAATTCCCCATATTTTTTCCTTATCATTGGAGTTCCCCATAATCTTTCTGCTTAGTAGTATGGGAGTGGCAGGGGGCTTGAGGAATAAATAAATTCTCTGCTACTGCCTGTTCTGTTTTTATGCATACTCCTCTGCTTAAAATTTGGGTAAGTTTTAATTTTTCCTGATCCTTCAAATGAGGACTGATGCTATCTATAGCACTCTGTTTATTCCCCACAGACTTTAGTTCGTTCAAGTAAGCTGAAAAACAGCAGTACTTGGACTGTGAGGAAAACCAAGCATTTACACCATCCTAGAACACGCAGTAGCTTCTTTATTTACCAAAGGACAAATCTGATCTCATTTATATGTGAAGTTAGTGGATATTCCCCTGGCTTCCCCTGCATGGCTTGGATCAGAATCTAATCCCTGGATTCTGAGCAGAGGCCAAGAGAGATTGTGCAAGTTTCTTAGAAATAGCCTGGCTGGTTCCTCTTGAAACCGAGAAGGAGCAGCCCAATTTCTGCTCAGCTGGGCTCAATGGCCTGGAGTCGGGCAGCTAAACTACTTGACACTGTGGCTACATTCTGCCAGACCCAAAATATCAAGTCTGGTTGAGAGCATGTGAAATGCACACATCTCTTCCCTTTTCTCTCTCTTTCTCTCTGTAGCTTTTTGAAGGCAACATCCACTACGACATCCCTGAAGTGCGGAGGTTTGACCCTGTTCCTGCCCAGTACGTCCGAGTGCACCCAGAGCGGTGGTCCCCAGCGGGAATAGGAATGCGCCTGGAGGTGCTGGGCTGTGACTGGACAGGTGGGAACCCCTAACCTCTGCCCACGGGCTGCTCTGGGGCCAGGCACTAAACCAGCAAGGTGCAAACTTAAGGTTATTTCCTGCTGTCCTACCCCAGCCGAGCTGCAGCACGGAGACTGCAGCCATGAAGGCAGCACCTGTGGGGTGGCTTGGCCCCACCTTTTTATTTCCACCTTGAAAAGAACTGGCCTTGATGCAGGATGTAGCAGCAATGTTTGGACTCCAAGCTTTCACACAGAGCCCATGCAGGATTTGTCCTCAACTCCTTTCACATTCCCTTCAGATCTTTTACCTGGACATTGTGCAGTCTTTCAGTCTCTTATGTTAGAGGACATTTGGGCTTTTTAGTCCAAATAATAAGACAAAAAGTAGGAGGAGAAGCAGAGTTGCAGTGACCAATACTTCATATCCTGAGCTGCCACAACAAGGCTTTTCTGTAAAAACAATAGTCCCTCTCTCACTGAAACCAATGTGGAAACCTTTGTGCAGACAAGGTTGGGAAGTTAACTCTATGGCATCTCTACAAACATCCGTAAGACCCAGGAAACTTGTTCACTTTTGCCCACCTGTTTTTCACACATGGTATGCCTTTCAGCCACCAATGTTTTTAATACAGAGATGAAAACTGACTTCACACACTCACTGGGATCAGTAGAGGTTGTGCCTCTGACCCTCTGAGGTTCAGCCGTGATTGATTTCTCCAGTTTGATCCCCAAAAGCAAAAAATGCACCCAAAGGGTCATTGGGTCTGATGCTAACTTTGCAGTGCCAGCGGCTAGTTGTCCTCTTTTTTAATGTTTTATTTTTTAATAATCTGCTTACATATGAATCTGGAGTCCAGATGTCAGTGATAAAGAAGTATGATTTCCATTTTATAAACACATCTGTAGAAGGCTTTTTCTTGTAAGAATTCCCATTCTAGGAAGCTTGAAAGACACAGAGCTTTTTTTACCCTCTTGTGCAGTCTTTACAAGAATTTCCTCCTGTGACGTGCTGCAAGATGCATTGCAAGCACTTAACAGCAAATCACACAACACATGTACACACTGTTAATAACAATAGTTTTTCAGTTTTGAAGTCAATGATAAATATCCCACTGGACTGGCAATCCATTGTAAATTACCTAAACTTTAAATCAGATTAGATCTTAATTTAAACTTTATAACATCTTAGGATGTTCTGGAAGAAGCAGGTGCAAGAAGCAGGAGCTGAGGGCTTTGTGCAGAAGTGGTCAGGCAGGTCCCACATTGCTGCTTCCTGCAGCTCCCAGGAGCCTCCAGCTGCCAGATCTCTGCAGACCACTGCTGGATGGGGCATCACAGCACTGCATGGCTGCCATAAAGGGAGGCAGTCACACAGGACCTTCAGCCATGTGCATGCCACCCTTCCACTGCACTCCTCCAGCTTAGAGAATGAGGGGTTTGTCGTCTTTAACTTCTTGTACTATTTTTGGCCCAAATTTTCTTTTACATGTGTCCATGCTC
Source organism: Dicaeum eximium (assembly GCA_013396995.1). Taxonomy (NCBI): domain Eukaryota; kingdom Metazoa; phylum Chordata; class Aves; order Passeriformes; family Dicaeidae; genus Dicaeum; species Dicaeum eximium. Next base: position 613,941 of record VWZP01006935.1, read on the forward strand.
ATTTCCAATATCAGTAGCAGCCACACATGTTTTTTCCAGGCAAGGTGCTTTATGGTCATTTCCCAGTCTGGGTAATAATTTGCACATTGTAATGTTTAAAATTCAACTGCTAGGTCATAAATATCCATAGCTTTATTAATCTACAGGCATTCAGCTTTGTAATCAGAGCAGGGCTTGTAATCTTGTGGATTCACCATGTTATAAAAAGCATTTATATCCCTGATGCAACCTGGGGAGCAGAGATAGCCCATGGCATTATCTGCATGCATAATCCAGGCTGGCTACATGCAGCAGCCCTTGACAATCCCCAGACAGGGCTCTCCTTTGCTGGGAGGACGCAGGGCTGTTACAAAAGTGGCTGCAAAAACCCAGGCAATTGCACTTGCTTGGGAACAAGATTAAGAAATGGATCAAAACATGATTAAAAGTATTTTCAAGTGAGGGTCTAAGCCCATGTGCACCCTGCCCAGGTGTTTCTCTTTCTTATCAGCAGCAAGCATCTTAATTAGTGAGTTAAACAGGTAACAGCCGCAACTGGGCTCACAAACTAGCTGGCTACTAACTCAAAATTTGGGAAGCAGGCAGTCAGCAATTGGCTTCTTTCAAAGACCTGCCAAAATTTTTCCTCTGAAGAGTGGAGAATGATGAATGTTCACTAGCAGCTGGGTTTCTCTCCTTTGAAGTTCCAAACATCTGGTTTCAATTTCTCAGTGACTTTGCATTTTGATTAGCAGTTACCAGCAGTTGAACAGACACTTGCAGGGCCGGGGAGGAGTGAGAAAGCGAGCAAGCAAGACCTCTCTTTTTCACTTTCCATTTCACACATGACGCTGTCCTGCCTGTTATTTTCATTATCTCTTGTAACCATCGTGTTGCAGCTCTGCCATGGTAACTGATTTTTCAAGATATATTTCTGCGGCTTGTCCGGGGCAATGCAACACTGTTGATTTACATCCGCCCAGCATCTGTGTCCCATATGGGACTTGGCTTTCAAGGTCCTTCCACATTGTCACATTTCAGCTATAAATCCTGATATACAGGAACAACAAGCTAAAAAAATGTACCAGCCCTAAATAAGTTCCAGCTTTTGATATGTTGCTTTCACCTGCTGCTTTTTTTTTTTCTTTTTTTATGACATTTTTCTGTGCCTGGCTGCTTGCAATTTGCTTCTTGGTTGCATTTGGAGTTTTATGGGGTTGTAACAAATTTGAACTTACAAATTAAAAGACTTTGAGGTTATTTGGTATTTTATCCTGAACAAAAGACAGCCACTGGAAAAAAAAAAACAAAAAGTAAAAAAACCCAAAGAGTTTATGTACAATATGTTTAATAACAGGAAAATAAAAGGGCATAAGGGAGCTTATGGAAAATATTCAATGTATTTAGCCATTTCCTCCTGCTTCTGGCTTTATTAAATGATATCCTGAAGGGTGCCGACAAAGAAACACAATCACACATAACTGAGCAAAGCTGCCTCTTTCTAAAAGTGCAAAGAATCAAGTCTGCTGTACTCCACTTCATGCACCCATAAAAGGAAAGTTTGCTGGAACCTAATGTCATTTACTGTTGATCTTAATATCCTTCCCTTTCTTGCTTAAATTTCCCCTGACACCTGCTTGGAGGTTGTTACACATGGGCCACGTTAGAGAAAGGGAAATTGGACAGAGAGCCTTTGAAAGGGTAGTCAGGAGCCTGGAGTGTGAAACCAGATGCTTTCTGCAGTGAGCCAGAGCTCACTGGGGGATCCTCTGGGTCCGTTTGCAGTTACATCATTTGTGGGTTTGAGTGACTTGTTTTATAAATTGGCACAATTGGTGGGAATGTTGTGTGTGTTTTTTTCAGTGTGTCATATGCCTTTATGAAAGAAAAAGATGTTCCGCCTGTGATCTCACTTATCCAGTAATGACAGCTAAGTGGATTTCCAACACCCGTGTAGATTGTAGATTAAAAAATCAAGAGAAAAAGTAGTGTGTATGTCTAGAGGAGAGCCTGGTTCAGTGGGAACTCCAAATCCATAGAACTCCCATATGGAAAGACAGTTCACTTGAAGTTCAAACCATGCTGACATTTGTAGCACATGGAAATCTCATGGTATACTTGTTCTATCTCTTCCTGCCATTATAAGAACATGAGAAAAAATATTTTTTGCCTTGTTTCGGCTACCTGGGCTTCTTGTACTGTCTGTTGCAAAAAGCTTCTCTACTCCATTTTTTTCAGATGTCAGGCCCACTGCAGAGACACTGGTGCCCACTTTGAAGAGTGAAGAGACCACCACTCCCTACCCAACTGATGCAGAAGCAACCGACTGTGGTGATAGCTGTGGAGAAGAGGAGGGTATGTATCAGAGCAGCACATCTTTATCTCAGTAACTGATGGGTTAAGAGCCAGGAAAATACTCTTATCTTCCCATTAGCGCCAATACATGGGGCTGATTCCTGGAAAGCTTAGAGTAATATTATTAGTGACAGGCCAGGATTTAAAAAAAAAAAATCAAAAAAAACCAAGACCAACCCATAAACAAATCTGCCAAAATCTGATAAGTTCTATCAAGGAAGGATGGAAGAGCAAGAGATAGCAACTAATTTGGTCCCTGGGGTAGAAAACATGAAGAGCTGGTTTCCCAGCTTCCTTACATGACCTGAAGAAACTCATTTAGTGCCCTGTTTAGAACCATCTCTATTCCAGATCACCTCTTGGCTGGAAGTCATAAACTCAGAAGGTGATTCAGACTGCCTGGTATGTAGGGCTCCTTTTGCAGAAGTCACAGCTGTGGAAGTAAATCACAAAATGTATTGAAGACTGATGTCCCGAACACTTATCTGCTTAAGGATCATTTTCCCTACTATCGGCAGCTTAAAATTTAGGAGGACAGTCTGGGCTGCTTGTGCAGGCAGTAGAGAAAGGGGATCACTAACTCCATGCAGGATTTCATCTACCCAGTCTCAGATGGCTGTCAGATGTACATGAAATGGTTTGGTATCTGTAGCAGCTGACTACTTCTTCCGACGATGGAAGAAGCTGAATGTTAGTTTAGACTCCATGCTCTGCTCATCAAGAGCCAGTGCTGGGGGAGGGCTAATCTCTGCCTCAAATCCCTATCTGTAAAGGCAGACATCATATTCTTCTGCTTCTTGCAAGGGGGATGTGAGCATCTAAAGGTTGTGAAATGTCCAGATGAAGGGGAGAGGGCTTGGCAGAGCTGTGCAAGGTTAGTTGTGCAGTGCAGTGTTCAGGAAATGCATTCCCCTGGGTGCAACAGCACAGCCTGGGCCTCAGCACTGGAACATTTACACGAGGGTTTCACCAAGACTCTCACAAGGAAAAACTATCCTCTTGAGATAGCTCCTAGGACTTCTGTCACTTCAGCTTTCAGTCCCAGATTAAAACAATTATTTTAAAATAAATAATTTTTTACAAGAACATTAATTGGCTTTTTCACACCTCCCATGGGGATACTGCTGTATTTTAGTTCCAGAAATGTAAGTTGCAGAAGTAGCTCAAAGGGCCTGATTCTCATTGCTTTGCCTTAGTGATCAGGCTGTGCAACCCTGCAACCATTGAGGCACTTGAGAAAGTGCTGAGAGGAAATTTAGGCCAGTAAGTCTCTGCAAGAACACAATTCCTGGGTGCAATCCAGGGCAAGAGAGCAAGCAGAGTATGCCGTGGAGCGTGGAACCAGCCTCCCTGTCAGCTTCCCTCAGATTTAGCAACAATTTTCATTCTCATACTCCATAAAACAATGAGTGTGTTTCTCTGGACAATCAGATTTATGACAGCCAAACAGAAACAATGCTGCTCTCCAGGGTATGAGATTAGATTTGAATAAAAGTATCCATGATCTACATTGTTTTATTTTGGAGTGGGAGCATGTAAAAAAAGCCCGCTGCCCCTTGCAGCGAAGTTCTCCTGATGCCTATCACTTGAGTCACTCACCTCCTTCTGGCTATCGCTCACTTTGTGGGCACTGTGATTTAAAACTTCCTATTTGCTCAGGAAAATCCTGGCCTATAATTAGGCTCAGACATGCATGTCCGCTGAGTGCTTGGTATGGATTCAGCCCGTTTCTGCAGCCTTCGTGCCACATGACTGATTCCCTCAACCAAAGGAGCCAGCAGCTGCCTCGCTGCCACATGCAGCCCCTGGCATGTGCCCGCCTGCCCACAGCCCTGTCTCTGCAGGAGAGCTCGCCAGAGCTTTCAAAGCTGTTGTCACAGGGGAATTGACTCTGCTCCTGTTTCAAGATGGAAAGTTAAAGGACTCGCCTAACGACCATGTGGTGAGTCCATAGCAGAGCTAGAAATAGAGGCTGGCTTCTTTCACTCAGAATCTAAAAGCCTGAGCTCATGGTGGCCCCACACTTTCCCTGGTGACATTTCCATGAGAAGGTAGGAAGCAGTGAGTGACAGCTCTCCAGGATGACAGACAGCTCCCGTCTGGTGCAAGTGGCTAGGTCTGTCACTCAGGAGCTGGGTTTCTGGAGCACTTGAGATTCTCCTTTTGGAGCCAGGCAGGAACTACTGAGCATGGGGCACTCAGGAAGGACTCTTCCCTGACATTTAAAAAGGCATTTAATATTGACCACTCTAGGGGAGGAAGAGAAGGTGCTGATTAGAGTCTGGAAGCATTTGGTTCTTGCTTTTATATTTGCTTAGTTTGGTGGATTAGCCACAGGACGTGGTGTGAACATTTTGATGATGCAGAACTTAAGGTTGATCCTTGGAGCTGAGGAAATGTGAGATAGGTCAAAAGCATCAGTGTGAGTGAGATTTCATGCTTTCTTCGGTTTTGATGGCTTGCCAGCTATTTCAGTTTTGGGTTGTTTTTTAATAGCAACCCTTCATGGGTAGGTCATTTTTTAATCCGACTTTATTTTGCTTCTATTTCTTTTTGTAAGATTTCCAACTCCCTGCGAACTTCAACTGCAACTTTGATCTTCCTGAAGATCTTTGTGGTTGGTCACACGACTTGGCAACTGGCTATACGTGGTCTTTTCAGCCTACAGGCACCTGGATTGGCAACTCTGAACCAAGCCCCGACACAGTGCCTGGTAAGATGATAAATACCAAAGCAGGGAAGAGAGAGCTGATGGGGCTTTCTCCATGTGAACAGTATGAATGATTATTGCACAGCTATCATGAGCTGCAAGGGCTGTGCAGAGCTGAACTTCTTTTATGGAAACTTTCAGATACTTTACTGTATGGTTCATGACTTATTTATAGGACTGTGACTACTGGCACTGAATTATACTAACTGTCCTCTTGAGATAGCCTTGAATCAGACACTGGGCTTTGAATCCCATGGGACTGTGAAGGCTAGCCCAGGCTTTGTTCCACATCCTGATCCAAATGTCCTCTGTAGGATCCAGGGCTTTTTCCCCAGAATGCATTTCTTCCTCTCCCATATGTTACTCAGATTGCCTATAGTCTTCAGCTACTCTGCACTCTGGGCTGGAAATCCAGCAGAGGCTGGATTTCAGTCTCCTCCAAGTGAAGGATGAGCTAAGCCCTAAGAATGCTGGAAATGCCAGCTTCTTGCTGTTTGACTTTTGCTCTTTTTCTCTTCGTGCTCTGGAAGCAGAAGATTTGCATGACTGTGACAGAGCCTGATTTATGGAGGACCTCACTGAGATGTGCTGGCATGGGTTGCAAGGGAGCCTGCCTCTGGCAACGCGGTTGATAGATCAAGTTCTTCAGCTTCACGTCTTGGAACTCATGCCAGGACTAGTGCTCTTTCCTCATCCCTCATTGACTTTGTGGCATGGTTGGCACGAAGAGCATTTGCCAATTTCCTTACAACAGTAGGCTGTGTCACCGGAGCACCATTTCACTCTGTCATTGCCTGTGAAAGCCAAGGCTCCTGCAGGTGAGCTGGCTGATCCCATCTGTCCTGGGCTCTGCCCTGATGCCTGGTGATTCCAGCGCCCGCGTGTCCCGTGCCCAGGGAGCCAGGCATGATGTGGGCCCCTCCTCGCCCTCCCTGGGTAAGGTTGAGTCTCAGAATGCAAACATTCAGGAGAACCTGTTAGCCACCTGGCAGAGTCGCTGGCCAGATTGGCAGTGCCGCCAGCCAGTTGGAAAGCCGTGCAGCCAACACCTGGTAGGCAGTGCTAAAGAGGAAAATATGTATTCCAGAAACATATGGGAAGAGGAGAATCTGCTACATCTCCACACACAAATCACTCCCACACAAATGCACACATCATTTCTCTCTTCAGCTCCTGAGGTGCTTAGCTTTTTTCTAAGAGACACAGTAATGCTGTAAGTGCAGCCCATATGGACACCTGAACAATTCTTTGGCATGACATTGGGATACAGTGTCTGCTATGGAGAAAAATATTTTCATATTTCAAGTGTTTATCTCTTCAGCATTTGAGTGCTTCAGAAGATTAATATCTGGAGCTCAGTGGAGCCTCAGGCAACAGGAGAGAACACTTACAGTCAGCCCCAGACTTAATAACCCTCCCCATCTCATTCAGTGTAATAATGTTTAATTAATATAAGTCTCCTGCAAGTAGGATAAAAATTACTTATTTTTATAACTCAGACTCAATTTTTCATTTCATTTCCTCTCCCCTGAGTCTCCCTACAATTAGTTGGCCACAGTTTCTTAGAAGATCCTGTTGTAGCCCAGGAGAGGCTGGTGCTGCCTCAGACAGCAGCACGCAGTCCTGGTTTTTACCCTTCTTCTGCTCTTTCTCCTTTTTCTCAGTTATGAATTGCACAGTTTCACTGTTGGGGCTGGGGAATGTCATCCTACTGAGTTCAGTGGTGTGTTTTTGTGCCAGTGTGGAGAGCTCTCCCTTAGGGTGCTGCACAAAGGCAGGCACTGAAGCACTGAGGGGGTGCAGGCAGGAACTCCAGCACTGCCCTGCAAGTCATGGGCTGTGTGGGCAGGGGAGCAGGAGGAGGTGGTGGCTCCAGGGGGCTGGAGTGACTTGCCCATAGCAGTGGGGGAAGCCAGCAGCAAACACCAGCACAGGCTGAGGGATCAGCGCTGGCACTGCCATGGATCTGCCTCCTGGCTGGCTCAGGCAAGGGTGTGCCATCCTGGCATCTGTGGGCATCCGCTGCCTTGTCCCCACAGCACGGGGCTGCAGAGGAGTTGGAATTCAAAGGCATCACTGCTATGCCTCACTTTGGTCCTGCTCTTAGAAATTAAGAAGACATGACACAAAAAAGAAGCAGCTATTTGCTTTTTTCCTCCCCAAAGAGCTTCTAAAGGGAACTGGAGAAACATGAAAAAGAGGCAATGCCAGCTCCTTGGTGGGGACAGAATCAAAGCATTGTTTGGTTCACACTCCCCCATTCTTCCCCTGCCCTTCCCTCTGCTCCCTCCAGCACTTTGTTTCTAGTTAGAAAATTCACGCTCAGACTCCAGGGAGCAAGGAATGAAAAGCTGTTGTTCGGGGTGGTCTTTGCTTGTGAATTCCCCACCCTGGGGTGAGCAGTTGGGTGAAGGAGAGCAGCTGTGCTTGGTTAGAGGCAGGGCAAAAGTTAAGGGGAACTCAAGGCTTCTGGAGCCCAGTTTACTCTGATTTAAAGGTGCTGGCCCAGGCTAGAGGCCACGACTGCTCCACAGTAGCTAGAAAGTTTGCTGTGCCTTTAAGAACTATGTGGAATGTGTTTCTACTTCTTTTGAAAATGGCAAAACAAAAATTAAAATTAAAAAGGGGAAAATAATAATGAAAGGAGGAGAACTGGCTCAGTCTGCATAAGAGAGAGAGGGAAGGAAATGACCATGGTGAAATATCTTCTGTGAGGCACTTGATTAGAAAAGTCTGTTGAGAGACAGGCCTGAATTCCTCAGATATCTCCCAATTTCATTTTATGCGCTGCATGCAATTCCTCCTTGTCTTTGGCACGGAGAACTTCTCAAGACTGACAAGACACCCACTGCTCTCATTCCACTATTTTTATTTCCAAGATACTCTTTCAGGCAGCTCTGCATTTCTTTTTTTAGCCCTGTGTTCCTTGGGCTCTTCACACCACGGATTAACTCCACGTCCCCTCCTGCAGGCTCCCATTACACGTCTGGGGACCTCATTGGTGAAAGTGGACCCAAAGTGCCCAGCTCAGCAGAAGCCCAGCATGGTTCCAACTGCTACCTGCCCTTTGCAAGCCTAGAAAATACCACTGGCTCCCTTTTCCATGCCCCCATAAGAGATTGTCAGGATTTTTCCCTCTGTGGACTTTCAGATGCTTCCCATCTGCAGAAAGATTCCCCCTAGCTGCACCTAGCAAACTTCAAGGAGCAACAAGTTCAGGTTTCAATGAGATTTCATCCCCCCTCCTGCTGCGTGCAATGGCAGCATGCCGTTGGTATCAAGATAAAGGTCTTAAGACCTGAAAATAAATCTGGGTTGATAACTTGGGCACCTCAACTTTTCACCATCTTTGAATTTCACTGGGGTCTTGATCCTGAAGGGCCTAAAACTCCTGGGTTGTATCCTTAGCTGGTCGATGTGATTGTATTGCTCTCAGTGATGCTAGACTAATAAGCCAGTACTGAAGAGCTGGAACCTCCGTGTTTTGCCCATTTTTCCCCCTTCCCTTTCCTTGCAGTGCTTAAGTAAATACCCTGTAGTCCTAGAAGAGAGCTGTGGGATCTGCAGCTTTACCCTGTATTCCTTCTCTTTTGGGTAAGCACAGCATCAGGGTCAGAGCCCTGGCAGCATCATGAACCCTGTGTTGTTCAGGTGTTGGCAGCTGTTCGTGTGCACAGAAAAGGAAGCACTTTTAACCTTGCAGCTCTCCTGACCACACAGCTTTTGGGCTGGGCTGCAAAAACCCACTGAGAGCTTCTCTTGTGGGCCATGGCCTTGCTGGCTTTGAGGGTCAGGAATGCTGCTCATTTGGGTTGCAGGCACTGCAGGGAGAGGTTTATTTGTTTCAAAGTGTTTTCAGCAGAGGAGTGTTTATAGTGCTCTGAAGTTTCGTAAGAGCTTATTTTTTAAGAGAAACAAATGTTAAGCTGTTTCTAAGCTGATGGTGACCCCTTACCATTCCTGTGTTTTTCCCATGGGATCTTTAAAAGGGAAAGTTTCATATTTTTCCTGAAATCCATGAGAACTGCTGCCTGAAGGCCTTGATTCTACTGTGTCCAAACCAGCAGAAAGGTTTTCATGGTGTTAACAGGGCAGGGCTGAACTGAAGGGGGTCTGCACTTACTCTCATGAGAGTCTCAGGGCTTGTGCCTGGGGGACACGTTTTGACCTCAAGGGTCAATCCTGTGTCCTTTGAAGTAGCAAGGAGTTTTACATGTGGGGTGGTATGAAAGTCAAGCATTTCTGTGCAATGAGTGAGCAGCTGCACACTGTGGGAAGGAGACCACATATCCATCTCTGTCTCTCTTCTCTCTCCTCATGTGTGGTGCAGATTGCCTCTCAGCAAAGCTGTACGTGTCTCTCCTGACTCTCATTTGCACAGCGAGGACAGCAAATGCTAAAAAGTCCTTCATGCCCTGGCTGCCCACCGCATGGCAGAGCTGGGACACCCCAGCACCCCGATCACAAGAGGTTTGCTGGGCGTCAGCTGCTCTGTGTGAGTTCCCTGGCTGCAGGCTAGGGCCAGGCTCTCCCTGTCCATGTGCCCATACTGTCTTTCATGAGAGAAGGAGGTATGGCTGTGGTCTGTTCCAGCAAAGCTCCTGCTTGCTTGGGCTGGGCTGGGGCTCACTGCTCACCTCAGTTACTTTTTGGACTCAAACACCAGTGACATTCCCACTTAAAAAAGCAAGTTGGAATGCCCTCTACAGAGCAAGACACCATCTCTCAAACCTCAGCGTGCACCAGCCCATGGCTTTGCAGCAGTGAGTCACAGAGCAGGGCTGGGGAAAGCAGCCTGTGCAGTGCAGCACCAGCCTGCTCACGCCTGCCGATGTGCAGGCACCGACGCCGGGCTGGTGGGGCTGTGCACACCTTCCAGGCAGGGACAGGCAGGGTGCCTGCCACGCTGCCAAAGGACAAGTTTTAGTGGCTGGCAGCTCACTTAGCATAAACGTCAGGCTCTAATTGGCATTTGATTTGTCAGGGACACTGTGCCCTCCCTGCACTCCCTGGGGGAGGCAGTAGGACTCACACTTGCACCGTGCTGTTGAGGGCATGAGGCTTAATTGAGAGGATGTATTGGCGGGTCCATTAGAAAGGCTCCAGAGAGCAGGCTGAGAGCCTGGTTCTGGATAAGAGTGGGATTTTATGCCTTTTGATGGGCTGATTTAGAGACTGAAATGGCAAGGACTTGGCAGGCTAATTAACACATAATCAAAATTGAGGGGATTTTCCAGTAGATGCAGTGATCTAGTTAATATAAATATTAGTTGTATGGAGGATTGACTTCCTATCCTAAATGAAAGTCTGTCATTGAGGAGAGGCCTGTCATGAAATTATAGTGGCAGCCTTTTGAGGTGAATTTGCATGATTTGCCAAAATTTTAAAAATATTATAACTATCAAATTTCAATCTGCATATTCATGCAGCTACCATTCCCTTGCTACCAGACCACCCTGCAGTCATGAGAGCCTCCAAGCTGATCTGCTCCCCAGGAATGACAAGAGCTGATGTAGCTTCTACCTCACATGCCCCAGAAGAACAGCATCATCGTGCCTCACTGGGATGTCCCTTGGCCATGACATAGTGGGGCTGGGGTAGCATTTGAGGCTGTGCAAGCAGCAGACAGTGCTCACAGCAGTGTGGCCACCTCTGGGATTTGACAGACAAGAGGTGGCTGCCACTGGGCTGCAGTGCTGCCAGCTAAAGCACACCATGCAACAAAGGAGAGTGCAGCGACCTTTGGAGGGAGGTAAATGAAGGCAATTCACGTGGTTCCTCCATAGGAGCAGCAGCTGTAACTCAGCAATATCCAGTGAGGGGGAAATGCAGAGGGAATCTGAAATCTCAATAATTGCTTGTGTACATGCTGGCCAACATGTTTTGCTGAAACACCTCCAGATGTGCTGCTGAGATCCATGAGGGAAGGTGCTTTCCTTGGGAGATGGTGTGAGATGTGCAGGACCCGAGCACAAGGCAGGCTGACCTTGCAGAGGGGGTGGCTGCTGTGGTTTGTTCTTGCAGTCTGACCCAAACTGTGAGGCTTCATCCCCCACTGCCCCTAATGTCCTCTCAGATGGCTTCCTAGCAGGAGGAGACAGGTGTGCCAAGAGAAAACCACATTGCCCAGATGGTTGGTTTGCAGAACCCAGCTGGTAATTTATCCAGGACTCACTGCCATGCACACACGAGGGGCTCTGCCATCGTCTGGCTGGGGTGGTTCCCTGCTCACATTACTGGCCCCCTTCCATCCAGATGATCCCATAAATCTTCCATGAGATTTATGCCGTAGCATCAGTTGCAAAACTGCGGTAAAATGCCTGAGTGGGTTTTTCCTGCCTTTTTTGAGCCGGTGCTTTGAACTACCAGTGCCAGTTCTGTGGAGGATGTAGCTACCGTGTTAGGAACAGAGACTGCAAAGCAAAGTTCTGGGAAAGAGATTAAAATGCATTTCTGATCCTGGAAGAATTGATCAGCTCATCATTGCAAAGCTCTCTTCAAGTGTTTTAACAGGGGAAATCAGCCTTTCAGATGCTTTCTGTGCCAAAGGCTTCCATTTACTGTATCAAACAGAGTGACTACTGGAACCACCGGGCTTCCACATGCTGTTCCAACAATTAGCTCCACAGTGCCCTTATTCAGTCAGTCTCAGCAAATTTGTAGGGCTTTTCCAACTAGTCCAACTAGCCATTAGAGTGATCCAGCCATTTCATCTTCAAATGACATAGAAAGTCATGCCTGCCTGCACTCGGCTTTCCACCCCAGAAACTGGTACTGGTACCAGGAGCAAGAGCACATGGTGCCCAAACCCACTGCTACTTGCAGGGGAGCAACTGGAATCACCACCCAAACACTGAGCCTCCTTGCAGCCCTTGGGACTGACAGTAGGTCGTAGAGAGCTCTGTGGGACCCAGCAAGAATTGGGCAGGGAGCACAGGAGATGGAGGGTTCCCAAGTCTCTGAAAGATCCTGTGTTGCTGAGGGGAGCATCAGTCTTGGCTGCAGTTTAGGAGTTTCTTTGGTTTCACAATTTGATAGGAATGGCAGCAAACAGAAGGTCAGTGTCAATCCTGGCAGGAGGGATGTGACTCAGAGGCACACAGGCTCTTCTGCTGAAGTGGCAAGGCAGCCACACTGGATACCAGTGGCCCCTGGGGTGTGGGTAATGGAAGGTGTCCAGCTGCACAATTAGAATAGTCCCCTCTGGTCAGCTGTGGGCTAAGGGTAGATCCAAGGATGGCTCAAAACCCTGCACTCAGTCAGGCTGCTTAGATACTGGCACCAAAGGTTGGTCCTGAACTTTGAGGATCTGGATTTGATCATTCCCGAGCCTGGCTAGGGCTTTTATTAAAGATTTGCCTGTGAGACCATTTCAGCTGTGAGATAAGTATGTGACTGCAGTCTGATCTGCCCCCTTGTTTGTTGTTGCTGTTCTTTTCTTGTTGCTGCTTTTTTATTTGAAGAGGCTTGTAGTGAATTACAAAAAGAGGATTTTAATTCAGGAGACCTTGATGACTTATTATGCCTTAGGCATATTATTATGCCTTATCACTCCTTAGGCATGGAGTACAGCTGGTTCTTTTTTTTTAATTCCTCCACTTGTTTATCTCCCACATCTCCTCCTCCACTACTACCACTCTGAGGTAAATCACAAGAACACTCCTCCATTAGAAAACGGCATGGTACTTTTTCAAGTGATTCACTCAAGCAGGAGTGGGCAAACACACTTTCATCCTTTTTTTCTGCTACTGTTTGTTGGCATAAAGTGCCAAGTGGCCTGGGGACATTTCATAGGTGCTGGAAAATTTTGCTTAAAATGTTGCTGTTTCTTTATGTGGCCAGTCAGGAACAGATTTGTCCTTCACTTCATACAGCAAAATCAGTGAAAGTTCATAGGAGTGGATATGCTTTTGAAGTACTTTGATCACACATGCTAGGAGTAGAATGATGGCAAATATTCCTGTTATCTTGTCCTAAATTTATTTTAGAAGGCTGCGTAGCTCACAGTGGTTGGTTTCTGCTCTCTGGCACTGACAATCTTGCAGCAGGGCCAGCACTGTTGATAGATCTCCCTTGGGCTGCCATGTCACCTGACTGCTGAGCAGCAGTGAGGTCAGCTGCTGTTTTCTGGGTGGGACCAATCTTTCCATAGATTCCAAGTTCAGGTCTCTCTGGTTTAAGTTTTGGAGGTGTTTTGAGCACATTTTGCAGTGTTCTGAGTACAGACACTGCTCTTGCCACTGCTGTGGGCACTGAAACCACGGGGGGAGCAGGGCAGGCAGGGGCAAGCTGCTGCTCAGAGCTTGGCCCATTAGGCACAGCAGGCTAAGATGTAGGGGGAGGAAGCAACAAACCCTTCAGTGTAGTTCTGGGGCAGAGATAATGCTATTGTGCCTGGACTGGCACATGCTGGCATGAAGCACCACTGGCACTTGCCCACTGTGTAGCAAGAGCAAGTGTGGGCATCCCTCTGTTGAGCAAAATGCAAAATCTAGCAATATCTGTAGCTGTCTGGGTCACCTTGCTCTGCAGCTGGAGCGACCCAAGGGACTCTGTCCTGACATTGGTCATGATGGAGAGACAGGTAAAGATCACTTCAGGTACATGCTTGGCTTTCAGTCTGTACTAAGGGACTTCAGACATCCAAGCTGCAAATGGGAAACTCCTTGAGGAGGCTTTTCATCAGAAAGGGCTGGAAACCACCAATTCCAGATAAAGTCAGTGCCTAGGGATTTGAATCCATGGGCTTTTGCTGCTATTGGTATTCAGATCAAATATCTCCACTTCCAGCCTCAGCCTTGAACTTCTCCTGGGATATCAAGTGTATCAAATCTCTCCTCCCTGAGGACTGACAAAAAATGTGGCACAATTTAAATGTAATATTAGGGCAAGTGAATCCTCTGTTGTATGTATGTCAGCTACCTTCACGTTTGCAACCACCCAGTTGTCATCTATGCATGCTTCAAGCATTGCACCCATGTCCTTCCTCTGTGCTGTGCTTTAGAGGCTGTTTTGTTGCAATACAGAAAACTGAGAGCCAGAGTTTCATTTTATTGTGTGTATCCTCAAAATAAGATGAGTTTTCAGCACTGGCATTTAGAAAAACCCACCTCAGGCTTGTTCACTGAGGAAGCTCCCAGCAGAATAAACACACATACCCCCTGCCAATGCAATTATCGTGGCATCGCTTCCTCTGACAATAACTTGCTCCAGCTTTTTAACTTCTTCTAATTATGTCAGTCTTTTTCTTAACCACTTTCTGCTGTTGGTCTCCTACCCAGGGAGAGGGTGGTGCCTGGTGAGGGAAGTGTGTGACTCGATGCCCTGCCTGGGCTGCACAGGGTACAGCAGTGGCACAGCTGGATGAGCACACAAAGGGTGCTGGTGTGAGACCCCACTTTTGCAGGCATGGGGCTGCACTGCTGTGCAGCACTGCCAAAGCCACTTGGCAGGAGGCGAGACACTTGTTGCCAGTGGCTGCAGAAAATAATAGAATGGTGTTTTCCTCTCTGAACAGATGTCAAAAATTACCTGCAACTGCAAAGCAGCGGAAGGCGGGAAGGCCAGCGAGCCCGGCTCATCAGCCCCACCATCTATTTGCCCCAGAGTGCTGTCTGCATGGTTTTCCAGTACCAGGCATGGGGCAGCAATGGGGTGATGCTGCGGGTCTGGCGGGAAGCCAGCCAGGAGCACAAGGCGCTGTGGGTCATCACGGAGGACCAAGGGGAGGAGTGGAGGGAAGGCCGCATCATTTTGCCAAGCTACGACATGGAGTACAGGGTAAGATGCTTGCAGAAGGTGTGCTGGACCAGGTAGACTTCTCCAGCATCTTGATTTCAGTGTTTCAGAGCCCAGGCTCATTCATCATTGGGGAATGTGGCTGTTTTCATTGTGTTTCTCAAGTTACCATAGTAACTAAGCTACACTGTTTGTTATTCTGAGAGTGCCTGTCTTCTGCACAGACTTGGACCTTTGTTCAGCCTGTTGCCTTTCATATTCCTCAGATCTCCCATTTTGCAAATATTATCCCTTTTTGTTTCTTTCTTTTTCTTTAATTTGTTTTGTGCATTTCTTCCCCCTCCTACTGAAGGTCATCAGATGGTCTGACCAGAGGCAGATGTGCAGATCCAGGAAGCAAACCCAGCAGCCAGGAGAAGTAGGAAGCTGGGAGGGAGCACAGCCAGCTCTTAAGGGTGGGCAGCAAACAGCCATTCTCCAGCCTCAGGGGCAAGTGTTGACATAGGAGAAGGAAGAGGGAATGCAGGCTTGTTTGTGAATCCTCTTCTCTGATGCTTTAGCCTAGATCAGAGGGCTGGGTGCAGGGCTGTGGGACCATGGCTCTGTCCCGCTCTCAGGAGATCAGTGGAAGAGGAGGGATGAGCTGGAGGGAGGAAGGGAACTGTGCTGCCTTACCACAGCCACCTGAGTCCCTCTGGCACAGCTGTACCAGCACCCCGTGGAGAAGCTGCTGCTTCCAGGAGTGTTTTTGGCATGGTTGTCCCTTCCGGGCAGCGTGCCGCTTGCCAGGGAGACAGCGCTACTGTTGTCACTTGTTAATGAGCATCAGCACAGCGTCCAGCACCCTCCAAGGCAGAAGGAAATACAGACTTCCAGGCTTGAGGCAGCACTTTAGTGACCACCCTGGAGCCTTGCTCCAGCCAGCTTCCAGCCCTGACCCAGGGAGCTACTACTGTCAGGCCACTGACCCCTCCAAACTGCTGCCTCCCACATGGGTTGACAGCCTGAGCCTGGGACCCACAGCCCAGACATTCCATTGCCTGTGCAGTCAGATGCCCAGCCCTTCAGGGAGGTGTCCTTGCAGGCAGGCATGGATCCCAGGCACCCTAGGTGAAAGGGGGCACCTCGTATGGGGAGAGGAGGTTTGTGAAGTACATAGCCCTAGGAAATTATTTGGACCCTTTGAATCCTACTATCACTAGGGTTGGAAAAGGCCATGAGGATCATCAAGTCCAGTCATTAACCCAGCATCATCATGTGCAGCAGCACTAAACCATATCCACAAGTGCCACATCCACATGCCTTTTGAACACTTCCAGGGATGGTGATTCCACCACTTCCCTTGGCAGCCTATTCCAATGCCTTCAGAGTAGGCAGGGGGATATAAAGCAAAAGCTTTGCACTGGAGCTGCCTGACTATTTTTTTTGTATGGGTTTGGCTTTTTAATAAAGTACCACAAAACACAATATGCCTACAGATAAGAATGATGGGCACTGGTTGAATACTTTGTGTGCTAAACGTGAATATACCAGCATTGGCCGAATAATGGCGTCATTATGTAAATATTGCAAGTGTCCCTACTCAGCAGTTCTTAGAGCTAATGACTCTACTTATTTTTGTAAATATATTTTGCCTGTGATTAAGTAGGAATAAGCTGACCCTTCTCCTCTGACATTTCAATACTTTTTATGTAATGTTGATGAGAACAGCACTTTACAGTTAATGTAGCTGTGCATTTTGTGTCCTTCTCTTCCTTTTTGTGATCATAGCCCAGTTAATACCATGGGCCAAAGCTGCTGCTGCAGTAACTCAGAGTTATGCCACTTGCACCATTTGTGCAAGGGCTAGGGGGATTCACTGAGTCTTTATTCCTTATGAGAGGCATTTAACTGAAAAAATTGCCAGCCAAGAGCTGCCAAGCTAGTCAAAGATCTCTCTGTTGAACCAGTCCATGCACAGCAGCTTTCCCTGGAAAAGGGCTGGCAGAGGCAGGGCAAGGAAGCAGGACTAGTGTCAGGTGATCCACAGGTCTGTAGGGAAAGCCCAGAGCAATTTCCCACCCTTTCCTTTGGGAGCAGCAGCCACATTCCCTAGGTGGTTCTAAGCTGGGAAACGCCCAACTGAGCATTGACATTTGTGTCCTGATTTCCCACAGATCGTGTTTGAGGGATTTATCCGCAATGGCCACTCGGGAGAGCTGGCCCTGGATGACATCCGGCTAGGCACTGACATCCCGCTGGAGAACTGCATGGGTACGTGCTGCATCCTGCCCTGGGGGCAGGAGGGAGAGGGCAGCTCAGCCTGGAGAGCCCGGGCTTGCAAGCTGGCAGTGGGCCACACCTCCCCTGGCTGAGTTACCAGGAGTTTCTGGATCTCAGCTGGGACTTTCATTGCCCATGAAAGAAATGAGGGCAACTCAGCCTCTGGGGGACAGGGGCTCTGCCTGCGTTGGTGTGAGGAGAAGGAAGCACATGTCTCTGCCACACAAAGCTGAAAGAGTAGCTGAGGGTTACTGAGGACTATTCTGTGTGATAAGGACATACACCAAATTTAAAAGGAAAGTGCTGAACAAAAGAATCCAGCTGTCAGTCAGTATTACACACTTAGAGGGGCCAACGACTTCAAAAGGAGTCTTCTCTAATAAGAGAAAAAAAAAACAGCAGAGAGGTTTTACAGCAATGTTAACAGAATAACAAAAGAAATTTTTGCCCTAGAATTCACCATTTCCCAAACCAGGCCAAAAGCCAGATTGTTTCAGCAGTTTGTATCTGGAGCCATTGCCCTGCACTTTTCCTCTAGTTGGCATATCCATGCAATCACATTGATGGTTCTGGCTGCCATCTTGCTTGGGTGTGTATTTAGAGGCATCCCAGTTGAGCACAGGACCAGCAGTATTTAATTAGTGGGATCTGTGATTAGAGGGCTGCCCAGAGCAGCAAGGTCCTGCTCTTCTGCACGACTGGGAGAAGCATGTTTCACTAGGCAGTGTCTGACCCATCCTGAAGCCAATGGAAAAAGCAGAGAAGAGCCTCTCCCCCATTTGGGCTTAGAAAGGCCCCATTCAGTGAAGCTGTTCTCCTCACCCCCACCAAGGGAGGATCCCAGTGCCTCCTAACCCAAGCAGGACAAACACTGTCTTCCAAGGGGTGTTTCTCAGGGGAGGAAGCACCAGACAAACCACCCCAGCTTGGGAAGAGCTGCTTACATTGCTTGCCCCACTATGTGGGCAGGTGAGGGTGAAGATGGTGCAGGAACCAGCAATGATAATAAAACAGAGGACTAGGACTGCCCCAGAGAGGCTCTTAAGCACCGCCAGTCTGGGTTTCTTTGATGCTTTGAACTCTGCTGGTCTCTCATCTGCCGAAGGAGCTAATACTTCAGATGTCAAATTCCCGGTATTTAAGTAGTGTTTTAATCTCTTGCCTTCTGTGGCATTAAAGAGAAGCAAGACCCATGATTAACACTAATAGTATTTCCTATCTAACTTCTGTGGAGCTCAGCAGTTCACCTAGCTCCAGTCTTATTGTATCTTGGGCCTCATGAACCTAAAGCTTAATATTTCAAAAGCAAAAGCATTAATAAATTACAACATTTTAAGCATTTTCAGCCCAAAAAAACATACCTAACTGCTACACAAATTTATTTTACCCAGTCTAGGAAGTTGAATGTGGATCTTAAAACCCATAAGGATGGTTTGTTTCAGATCATTTCCAGCAAAGGGCTCCCACTGCAAACTTTAACATAACTTAGGGGGTCATTTCCAATTTCACCAAAATAATAATGAAATGGTAGCGATACCATGCTGCTCTCTTTCTTTCAGAGCCATGAGAACAGCTGACTCCAGCACAGGCTACTGTTTTTTCAAATATAATCCTTGGAAGTAATCTGATTCCTTTTTAGCATGAAAGAATGCTAATAAGTCACAATAATGTTTTCCTTTGACAAATGTGTCATTTGCATTTTGAACCAGAGTGATGATTTCATAGCACTCAGTAGAGCCAGAGTCGGCTTCTGTGACTCACAGGCATAATGCAGAAGTTATCTAAAAATAATCAGAAGTCTATTACTTCTGCAAGAAAGTAATCAGTAGTAAGTACCGATTATTGCTTTTCAGATCCAGTAATTTGTAATAGATTACATCTTCAAAGTATCTTGAAAGAAGGAAAACTATCACTTGCTTTTGTTTCTTGCCACTGTGAGATGGAGAGGAGCAGGGCATCACTGCCCAGAATTAACACAGTTCCTGTGTGAGTAACAGTGCCAGAGCTGAGCCAGAAACCAAAACCACTTTTGGAAATTTAGGGGGTTTCAGGGTTTCGTCACTGGGCCAGGTGAGGCTTTATCATTGGATGACTCAGGCCAGCCAGGCTGAATCCAAATGACTCGCAACCTCAGGGCTGTTTTTCTCTGAAGTGTGTTTGAGTCTTTGTGCCCGTTTGGTCCCCAGCTGGGGCCGGGTTTCTTGTGGTCCTGGCTGAGGTTGGCTGGCTCCTCGTGCTGTTCCCAGCGAGTGGCTCCTGTGGGGCACAGCCACACGCCTGCCCTGCATAGCCACTGCAAATCAACGGGGACATTAACTGGGGGCTTGGTGTGGAATACTCCCCTCTCTAATACGAGCTCTTGTTTTTCCTCTGCAGAACCCATCACAGCTTTCCCAGGTGAGAACTCCTACTTTCCAGGTAAAACTGCACTTCTCTCGGTGGTTTTGTTCTGCTGGCATGGGCTTTTACATCGAAGGAAAGCAATGTGTGTGCTTGTACAATCAGCAAATGTTCTGAGCACTGAAATGGCAAGTGTGTACTAAACCTCCCCCACCACAGCAGCGGGAGATGGCATCCTCTGACTTCTGCTAGGTGACAGGGAACAGGCAAGCAGGCAAGTCCCCCGTCTTGGGACTGAATAGAGTTAGGAAACCTGCCATCATGAGAAGCACTTAGCTCCTGAAAAGCAGCTAGGCCTAAAATAGGAAGGCTGAGGAGTAAAGAGGAGTTTTCAATTGACTTAAATGAAAAAAAGAGTAGCCAGTAATTCACATTGCTGTGAGGGAAGGTGGTTCTCTAGTTTGTAGATGCTCTGGCAGCGCAGTGTTCAGTGCTGGCAAAGGAGGGTGGAGCCAGCCTGCTTGGAAGGGGAAGGGAGTTGGGAGGTATAAGTGAGACAGCAAACTACCATGAGAAGCTCTGAAGGTGACAATTAATAAAAAGGAAAACAAGGTGAAAATGGTACATTTAACAGCTTAATACTAGACTGAGAATAGAAACCAACATTCTTCTGATCAAACCTGCAGGGTAGGAGAAAAGGTGAGGAACTCCAAGAAACTGCCTCTCTCTTTTCAAGGGGGGTGCTGTTTGTCTTGCTCTGGGGTGGTAAAAACTATCTACTTTTGCAGACATCAGTTTAGTCTGAGGGGTTTACGTGTTTTTTAAATTTGGATTTTGTTTTCCTGCCTGCCTCTTCACGAATGTGTCTGGCGGTTGTGTTGTGATGAAAAGCAAACTCGGAGCTCCCCTTAATTTCGAGAGTTGTTTTGTCAATTCAATCAACATGCCCTTTGCTTTCACTGGGACATGATGTCTGTAGTCCTTCCATCCCCTGCTGTGCTGGTGAACTGTGAGATATGGCTGGACTCTACCCTGGAAGCAGCTGCATTTCCATGTGGGCAAAGCTGCCTCTGCTGGGCGCGTGCCTTGGGAGCTGCGGCAGTGAAGGCAAAGTAGGCGCCGAGACTGAAACCACATGTGCGACTCTACCCCTGGGGAGTCAGGCTGTGGAGTGTTGCCAAAGTGAGGGACAAGTGCAGGGTCTAACACCATGTTTTACAGTCACACCCATACTGTAACAACTAGGAATTCAGTTCTGCTTGTTATAGGCTGCTTATTTATCTGACATGCAGGCTTGTGGTGTTACTGAAAAGCTGCTGCGATATTCTCAGGTGACAGTTAAAGCCTCACAACCATTCATGACTTCCACCATTGCTCTGCATTCTCCTAGGCCTGGTCTGGTATCTATTTTGCAAACACCATCCTTGTCTCTTGGGACTTGTTACAGTTTGAACCTCTCTCTGGGTCCTCAGGTTCTATTCTAAAGTCTATCCTAAAGTCCTGCTAATTTGTATTTGTCTTCCCCTTCTCCCCTGCCCTGCTACCTGAGTGCCTCCACTTCCCCATCGTATTCCCCAGGGCACACTGGATAGGGAAAAACAGTGAGGTCCCTGAGCACAACAGGCAGATGCTGTTACAGGCACACCTCCCCTTCCCACTGGAACTTGCCAGCTTGTTCCAATGGCTCCTGCCCATTCCTGGCTCCCTCAAGGACATCCTAGCATTGGTCATAACAGGGGAGCAATTGCAATTGCAGCAAAAGGTTGAAAAGGTTTCCCCGGATGACAGGCAGGAATAGATGGCACAGAGGGATGGAGTGACCTGGGAAAAAGCAAAATGCAGAGGGAAAAGATGAAGAAGTGAAGATGAAGACTGGAGGCAATTACATGATTATTAAAATGAGGGAGAGACAGACATGTCCAATAGAAGGAGAGGGTAAAATGAGGGAAAGAAGTCCCTGGCTGGAGAAAAAAAAATGGAGCTGGAGAGAAAAAACTATGCATGAATTACTGAGAGGTTCTACAGCCCCCACTCCTGCAATTACATGATGAAAAAGTCAGATGCCATTAAAAATAATAGCAAATCCTTCCTCTCCTGGCTTGGGAGCAAAGCTGAAAATATGCACCTTACAGGCTCCAGGATCACAAAGCAAATAATAGGAAGAGAATTTGTGTAGGTGGAATATGTTTCACCTAGTGGGTTGGGACCTTACAGGACCAGGAAAGTGTGCTTCAAGTGTACTGCATTTGAGCATTGATGCATTCCACCCTTAAAGAAAGGGTACAACAAGTGTCTGCAAGCAATTAGATAATTACCAGGCTAAAAATAAGACATACATTCCAAAGAATGCATGGAGAAAAACCATGGAGAAAAACTATGGGGAGAATTTGCCTTTGGGACTGGTGGATTCTCTCCCTGCGGGTATCCTGAAGTCAAGATAAAGATATCTCCCTGGAGCAATGACAGGTAGCAGTTATGGGGTTGAGACTGACACTGGTTTTGTGGCATTCAGATTAGATGAGTGTAATACTTGCTTTCATCTGTGTCATCTATGAAAAGTCCAGCTGTGTTGCTTGTCCACAGCAGTTAATGTCAGTGATTTCAGGAAGGAATATGAGCTGTGACAAGGCAGTGGCAGAGCAAGGCAGGCAGACCTCTAGGGCTGGAAAGGATTTTCCAGCCCTAGAGGAAAGGATTTTCTCTTTTTTTTTCCCAGATGACTATTGCTTTTCCTTTTTTGGGTTTTGATTCTCAGTGCAAAACTCCAGAACTAGTCCCTGTAGAGTCTTTCCTATTGAAAAGAGAATGGGGCAGTACCTGGCCAGGTTGGAGGTGTGAGTACAGCAGCACAACCACATAAAATATCCATCCTGTAGGGATTAAATCAGGTTTCCACTGACTGGTGTTCCAAGCTGTGCCATAAACACAGCAGCCACAAACTTGACAGCAACAGCAGGAGGCAGTTCTTTATTAAGACGAGAGCACTAGTGAATAAATGAGGAAGGGCAAGTGTGTGTGTGGCAGAAGGCAAAGGGGAGTGGAAAAATTATTAAGTTAAGAAGATGGATTTTTTTTTCCATCTCCCTGAGCAGTGAACTTTTCCACTGATATAACAGAAAACTTCCAGAGAGCAGCAGAGCCAGTAAAAACAGAGTAGATAACATCAGCTCTGTGCTGAGTGGATGGGCAGCTATATTTAGTGGCTGGCAGTGTAAGGAAGAATCATTAACATTGGGAATTGGCTTCATTAGGGCTTAGACACAACTGAGTGTGATTCCTTAATGACTTCAGTTGCTAAATGAACACTCCAGACTTCTGCTATCTCCTCAGCAGGACCATGCAGTGCGGAAACGGGCTGAGGAAGGGCTCTGCACCACCCCTCATGCTTGAAGCCCTGGCTGGGACATCTGGAGTGGGTCAGAGCCAAGCAGGGGCTGTCCTGAACCTGCAGCCAGCTTGAGCTCCCCAAGGGATCTTTCCCACAAGCAGAATCATCTGCAGTACATCATACTGCTTCCCTCCATCCCCAGGCAGGCAGAGGGCAGAGCTGCACGGGGAAGGGGCAAGGCCTGCAGGCTGGGCACTATGGCACGTGCTCCTCTCTGGCCAGACCCCCCCCTTTGTACACTCAGCCTTCCACTGGGCAATGTACAGCCATCAGGAGGAAGCCTTCCTCCTGCTCTCTTGAGACTCAGGAGCTGTTGTGCCCCCTGACACCTGCCCCTCTCCCCATCCCAGCTCCCACCACGGGACCTGGTGCATATCAGTGCTGTGAGAGGCTGTTTGTTTGTAAATCTCTCACTGGAACAAGGTGCTATGTAAGCAGAGACTGTCACCAAGTGTAAATACAAGTGGCCTCTACACAGCGAGCAGCCCCAGGATATCCTTGGGGGTCAGCCCTGCACCCCCATGCTGTCAGGCACAGGAGAGGTGTTGCTGATCCATTGGGGATGGTGCTGGGTCACATTTGGGTCTGGGCCAGCTCAGCCAGCTGGATCTGTGGAGGGAGACAGTGGGGGGTTATCAGTGAAGCTCAAAGCAGCATTGAACATGCTCAGCCTCACAGGGAGCTGGCAGCATCCCCTATGGGATGTCCCACACTGCCACCCCCATGCAGACGCGTGAGGGGCAGCAGCTGCTCGGGGAGGTGCAGGGATGTGCTGCTTTCATTCCCCCACACCAGCATGGCCAGTGGAGTTAGGGAAGGAGGTCAGAGGGCTGCCTGCTTTCTACCTTTGCCATCCTCACCACACAGCCTAGCCTGTATCCCACTTCTGCAGGCACTCTTGGGGGGCAGAAGGGAGAGGGCCACCTCCATTCCTGATGGCAAGGGGCAGCTGGGGTGAGACAGGTTGGGAGCAGCATATCTAGCAGTTAGGCTTCTCCTGAGACATCCGAATTTCTTGCCTACAATGACAAATATGTGGGTGGTTCCCAGCTTCCTGCTCTATAAAGCAGCCTTGCTTGTGTGGTTTTTTTCCTAGCTTTGGAGGCGGTTTTTTGTTGTTGTTGTTGTAGCTATTCATCTGGGTGCACTGTTCATTCTTGGTTTTAGTCCCTGTGCCCAGGTTTTGGGGAATGGGGATGGGAGAAAAGTCTTGTGAGTGGCAGAGGCACCATAATTTTGCCTCATCTCCTGTGCCAGTGGCAGCAAAACTGTCGCCATCCCAAATTTCCAGCCAGTGACTCTGCTGTTGGGCAGTGTCTGTAGGGGAGGGCAGAGGCTGTGCTGCAAGATGCCCTTGCTGCTGGCAAAGCTCAGTGCATACTCTTGTATTTTCCCCTTGGCGTCCTCCAAGTCTGCTCAGGAACCCGAGCTGGTTAGTTACCACAGAGCTCAACAATGTGCTGACACCAAACCCAGGGCCCCCCAAAGTTCTGCTTGCCAGCACCGAGTCAGGGGACCGCCCCCCACTAGCCAGCCAGGGGCAGGAGCAGAGGGTGAGTGCAGGAGATGGGGTCATGTGTCCAGCAGCAGAGCAAACCCTCCTGAGAGCTTCCCTTGGGATTCCAGCCCCCTTGAAGTAACCAGTAAATAACCGTGGTGCAAAAATACATCCCTCCCTAGTTATTTGCAGCTTGCCCCCACGAGTGTTGCTGGGGAGGTGAGAGCGGCGTGTGCAGGAGCAGCAGCGCAGAGCGGCCCTGCCGGGGGCGTGCGCAAAGCCCGGCGCTGCCCGAGGTTCCGCGGCCCGCCCGAGCAGCAGATGTCTGTGCGGGGTGTCCCGTTGTGACCTGGCCAGGGACAGCCCTGCAGCACGCCACGGCTGCGTGTGACCATGGCTGGGCTGAGTCTGGGCACTGCCTGCCCGTGAGTTCCAGGGAGGCAGGCGCTTTTCCAGCCCTCCCGAGGTGTGTTGCTTTATCAGCATGGATTCATAGTTGTGGCTTGCTGAAGCTGCAGAGAGCATGAGTTTCTTGTCTGAATATTGGGTTGAATTTTGCAGCCCATGCCCCGTAAATAATTATAACCATCCCTTCTTGCTTCAAGAAATAGTAAGGAAATCTGTGTAGGTTTGTGAATCGGGCACTTAGTGAGACTAGACCTGTGTGCAGAGCACTTTCAGACAGAGAACTTCTTCTCTGTCTTTTCAGTAAAAATGACAAAATGCTTCTCCCTGTAATCTCTTTCCCAGTCTCCTGTGGTAACTTCCTCAGCCATCTGAGATTATGCTTTTCTTCCAATTATGAACGTGATGTGTTTTGTCACTGCTTGACAACATCTGCCATGTGGAGACAAAACCAGGTGGCTGATCTGGAGATGGCCAAAATAAAGAAGGGAAAAAAACATGCATTGATGCCAGAAATAACAGTAATAATAGCGCATATGGAATTTGTATTGCGATCCAGGCAGCCTGATTAATTAAAAGGGAAGAGAAAGGCCCTTGAATATGTGGGCTCAGCAACGCCAGGCTGTGCCCTCCCCTAGGAGCACGCCCTGTATCTAGAGGCGGCTGTGGGACCTCGTGTTGCTCCATGCTGTATTCTTGAAAGCATGTGTGTTTCTTTTTGTCCGTCTGCATGCCTCCCACCTAGCAACCCTGTTCTGTGTCTCCTCCCCAGGGGCAACCCTCCTGCCAGGGACCGAGCCCACAGTGGACACGGTGTCAGTGCAGCCCATCCCAGCCTACTGGTATTACGTTATTGCCGCCGGAGGTGCTGTTGTGGTGCTGGTCTCCGTCGCGCTGGCCCTTGTGCTCCACTACCACCGGTTCCGCTATGCGGCCAAGAAGAGTGATCACTCCATCACCTACAAAACCTCCCACTATGCCAACGGGGCCCCTGTGGCCGTGGAGCCCACCCTAACCATAAAACTAGAGCAAGACCCCAGCTTGCGCTGCTGAGAGCCGAACAGGAACGAGAAAGCAAACAAAACACAAAACAGACAGACAGACAGAAACTAAGACTTCAAATACGTTGCCTCAGTTTTGCACTTTTTTCCTTACCTAGCATACATGTGAACTCTTAGATATCTCCATCCCTTCTCCGTCTCCCAGCCCTCCCTGAATCTTTTACAAACTCTAAACTAATGCTGCATCTTGGATCGCCAGAAGAGACACACCACCCCTTCACTTCAAAAGTGAACGCTCCCTTTCTATTACTTTTCAAGGATATTTGGGGTGTCAGGTGGGGGTTTGTTTTGTTTTGTTGTGTTTGTTTGGGGAGTATTTTTTTGTTGTTGTTGTTGGTCGGCTTCTTTGGGTTTTGGGTTTTTTTCTCCTCCCAGTAGGCAACCTGCAAGGGAACCTGATGGTGAGCCTGGAAGCTTGTGTGTGAGGCTGGTGCGCATGTGTGCTAAACCTGCGTGTGTGAGTGTGCATGGGACCGTGTGTGTCTGACTGACTGAATGTACATTTAGAAACAGCCCCTTTTTAATTTGCTTGTTGTTGCTTCTACTTGCACAGGGAATGCTTTTATTTTTGTTTTTGTTGTTGTTGTTAATTTTCCCTCCTTCCCACCTCTTCTCTGGAAGGTCTGGGACCTGTTTATGGTGAATGCCCTGATTTGTTTACTTGGGGAAGAGAGCAATGCTTTTTTGTTGCCTTATCTAGCTTTGGCTGGGTTTCTTGTTTGATAGTGTTAATGTCTTGGGTGCAAATTGAGAAGAGGCCAGGCTGGACAGTAGGAATGTCCACCTCCGATGGCTAGAAGAATCCAGAGAGGTCCATAGACGTTCAAAAAGCAAGATCTCTCCATTTTGTTCTTTCTGCAGCCAACATGATAACACAGCCATTGTTTGGAAGAGGGAGGGGAAGCCCTCCTCTTCCCCCACCTGCAAGTGAATCTATTTAAAGTTGCCTTATATCAGAGAAGCTCATAATGAATGTTTTGTTTGTATCTGTTAAAGCCAGCCTTAGGGTAACACGTAGACTTCAGCAGGTCTTAGTGGATGCTAAATACTGTAGTTTCTTGAGAATTGAAGGTTTATTTATTTAATAAGCATCCTCACTCTGGGTGCTGATGGTTTTGCTTTTACACAGGGAAGGAGGAGAGGCCTCCTCCTTGTCTTTCTGCTGGAAATGTTCAAGGGACATTTGGTTTTTTTCCTTCTGCCCCATCCGTAGCTGCTGAATCATAAAAATTGCCCATTGACTTTCTAGAATGTCAGTTTTGCGTTTGCTAATGTTCTGCTTCTCAGAGCACCAGTAACATCTAGCAAGCCAAGCCCAGCCAGTGCGCCGGGGGGCCCAGCTATTGCTGCTGCTTTCACTGGGGAGGCAAGGAGGAGCCTCCACACGCCTCCGACTGTTGAATGGCCCAGCATATTGTAGTGGAAATGCCTTATATAAATTACTGAATGATGACATGCAAAAGTGGTTTGAATTGTTAACCCTAATATGTTTGCAGGCAAAAAAAGTACCTCCAGTGAGCAAGGTTCTCCATCTTGTTTGTGTCCATCTGTGATGAGTGATCAGATTCCCTCCCCCCTTCTAAACTTGCTAGTGCCCATCCCTCCTTTGTCCATTAATATTGCATAAAATGAATCAAGATGAGCAGCTCTGTTAACTTCCCTGCAGTCTTGAGCTGCCTTTTGGTCTGGGAAAAGAGTAGAAATACAAACTGTGCTGAAGTGGTATTGGCCCCTGTTGCAGCATAGCCCTATCCCCAGGGGATGTCTGTCGGTGGGGGTGTCACTCTATCCCCCACCTTGCCTTAATTCATGCAGCCAGTTTCAGTTCCCCATGCTGGTTTCACAGCAGATATCAGTGGGATCCTCTCAGCTGCAGCAGCATCTAAAACAAGCAGGGAGTGCAGAAAAGCCCAGGCTGATGTGCCATGGTGAGCACATTAGTGTGCTCAGGTGGGTGCTCGGGGCACCACTGCACCTGGGCCTGGCTCTCACAGGGTTTTTGAGAGCAGCAGGGACATGTCTGTCCTGCAGGGCCAGAACGGACCCGGGGAGCTCCTGCCACCTGGAAGGCAGCGCCATTGAAAGGTCCCTGGAGAGGGGCTGCCAGGGCCAGGGTGCTTTCACCGTGAGCCTCCTCATCACACAGCACTGGTGCTGCAGTGCATCTGGTTTGGGATGTGGAATCCTATCCCCCTCAGTCAGCTGCAAATTAAAACAGATGTGAAATACTGGCGTGCGCTTGCTGCATTTTCAGGTCAGTCCAAGCCATGTCAGCAGATGATATTGTCCTGTTTCCAAAGTCAGTTCAGTCTCCCTAGTTCAGACAATTTCACTTTGACCAGGTTCACCCCCACAGATTTAGCAAGTGTGCATTGGTGTGTCAGAGAGGAGAATGTGGCACCCTGTCTTTTAAACCAAAATCACCAAAGACAAAACAGAAGGTCACTTCGAGATTTTTACTCCTGGTTCTCCCCTGCTCCTTGAGCCCTGACATCCCCAGCGTTGCCCAGTTGCCTGTGTGTGAAAAATATCTTGTGGAAATTTGAAATTCTTTGAAGATGTATTGTGTGGAATGTAATAAAATGATGATATTTTTATACAAATATCTGGGGTTTTTCTTTCTTCTTCTTTCTTTGCTAATGAGAATGCTGTTGGTTGAAGCAAAGCAGAGTTTCAAAACTCTTTGGAGCACCAGGGCTATTCCTTTTAGCCAAGTGAAGCCCCAGTTCCTGCTGCATGCAGACCCAGCTCCCAGCAGCACAGCTGCTGTGTGCTCCCTGCCTCGCTGCGCTCAGGATCGGGCCATTAATAGCAGCTTTTAGATCCATTACATTTGTACCAGTCCTTATGGGAGTTTTGGGAGGCTGGACTGACTCTTGGGATTGTTTGGGGATTTCACCAGCATTGCCTAAGTGCTAAATTGCTCAGTGTGATTATACAGAATTTCTCCAGCTGGGGCCCCTGGAGACAGGACATCCGACTTTCCAGGGCCCCTGGGGCTGGCCTGGCTGCCAGCTCAGCTGAGCCGCATGCTCTGTCCCTGAGCTCAGCAAAAAATGGGTAAGCCATTAGCAAAATTAATAATGAAAACAGCAATGCTTTCCTCTTCTGTGCAATCCCTGTTTCTGCCTGTCAGACTGTGCAGGGCACCTGCATGGCAGTGTTTGAACACGTGTATGTCCCTGCTTTCCCTCCACCTGAATCCTCCCAACTTCTTACAGGGACCTCTGCTGCAGCAGTTCTGCTTCCCATCTTCCCTAAGTGCACCTTTCACCCCTTCAGCAGAGTCAGCAGCATCACATTTCATGTGAAATATATTTTGCTGCCAGTTTGAGAGGTTTTTCCTTCCCTCTTTCATTTATTTTCCTTCTCTCATATTCTTTACCCTGGCATAAAGCTCAGCTTTGCAATGAAACTTCCTGACTTTACTAGGAATTCAGGCCATCAACAAAAAAATAATTAAAATGTGATCCCTCACATTGGCTATTCAAACACAAGCAAAGCTGAGGAGCCATGCTGTTTTTTTGGGAGAGGGTTGGGGTTTTTTTCTGTAATTCTACAGCAAAGCAAATTACACTTGTAATTTGCATTTTGTACACTTCAGCGACTGTTCAAGCAAAATTCAAAACAAATATGCACATGTGAAAAACAGGCAGGGAGAGACTGACTGATGGCTTCCCAAAAAGGAAGAAAAAAATCCTGTTAAGTAAACAGACGAAAAGGGAGAAATCGTTCAGGATTAATTATTCTGTACGTGCGCCACAGACAGATTGGCCGGAGAGCTGGGTGCTGCTCAGGCTGCAGCACATCCTAGGGAAGAAAGCAGCTAAAATTAGCATGCTTTGTTTAAGGAAATAACTACAGCTTAGCGTGATTTTGATGCAAACTCTTCTGCCAGTTACTTCAGGCATTTAAGTGTCTACTTAAAAAAGAGGAAAACTTTTTGGGGGAGCAGTGGGGGCTCTGGTTTTTAGGGAACAGCATTGTGTGCTGTGTGTCATAGGGAGGCTTCAGGCGTGGCTCCCTGGTGGTATGTGCTGTGATGGTGTCAATCTTTTTATCTTATCTCTACAGTTGGTGTTGTGCTGAAGGAGCAGAAGGGGATCCATGGGCACTCTGTAAGCACTGGGGCAAAGCCAGTGCCTAATGAGGATGTGAGAGAGGGAGCACTGACCTGGCAAAGTGGGAAAGGCGGTGCTGCGCCTTGGCAATGCCCGAGATGGCTGATCAGGCAGGAGCAGGCGGCAGAGCTCATTCACCAGCCGAGGGACCAGCAGCACAGTTGGGTCAGCCTCCTGCCAGGGCAGGCACCTGCAGGATGACACTTGGCACAGGGACCCCAGAGCTGCTTGTCCCGCGGGCTGTGGGGGCAAGGTTGGCTTTTCCTGACCTGGTGGAAATGCGTCTGCTGCTACATCCAGGCTGTGCATGGAGCTGTGTTTGGATTTTTGTCCCTCTAGAAACCCTGTGAAAACCTACTGACTTTACCAGGGCCAGCCCCCACTTACCCCGTGTCAGGGTGGCGGCGTGAGGCGTGCAGACAGCAGGAGAGGCCCGAGGCGAGCTTGGACAGCCGCTTGGCTTTCCGCCACAGCTCCTCCATCAGCGGCTTCGGCAGCTCTTAGCAGAGACTGCAGGCGTGACTGCCAGTTTGAGGAATCGTGTCGTTAGCCACTGCACTGTAAAAACAAACAGCAACAACGGGAGGGTGATAAACATACCAGGGTGCCACAGAGCTGCCAGCTTCTCCCCCGGCTCCGAGCCCCTGCGTGGCGGCCGCGGGCCCAGTGCCGTCCTTACGCCGAGGAGCTGCTCGGTTTGGGGCAGGTGAGCTCAGCACGGAGCACAGAACCTGCGTGTGAGCTCTTACCCAGATTGTCCAGAGCTAGGGGAGACGAAGAGGGACAGGATTACGCTGTGTGATGCCACAGTCACGCCGTACGCACACATGCCACCACCACTGTTTCCCTGGCCTGGGCTGCTGCTGAGGAGAGGTGCAAAAGCAGGGCTGGAGAAGGGGTCAGGCTGTAACAGGGGATGTGTCTGCTGCAGGGAAGGTTTGGCAGAGTACTCATTTTGGGTAGCCACCTTGGCCATCTGCCATGTGTTCAGCAGTGCCACATGTTGGAGGGCAGCACCAGGGCTGGAAATAGCTGCCTGCTCATGGCCACCTCCACACCAAACACCCAGCCTGGCTCGATGTCTCCAAGTGCTTTTGGTGGGGGTCTTCACCTGCCCAGCCATACTTTCCCACCTTATCTTCATATGGGAAGTCCAAGGAGTGCAAGAGATCATCCGTGTCCCTGGTTTGACAATGGTTCTGTGGTGGTCTGAGGTGTGCACAGTTGGCCACCACCAGGGCAGCCACAAGGCAATCTGAAAATAAAGTCCACCAGTTCCTGCACTGCAGAGGGAGGCCAGGCCAGGGAGTGGCAGCTTGTTTGCTTTCTTTAATGCTCAACTGTAGCCAAAGCACTGTTTTAATTTGAAATTTGGCAGGGATTTATCCTTTCTGTAAACTAAAGTAGTCCTGTGTTTCTGGAGGAGTGGGAAAGAGAGAAGTGAGGTGAATTTTCAGCTGGAAATAGAGCAGTGGGGGATTCAGAGGGAGTGTTTCTGCCTGGAGCCTGTGTTGCTGCTTTGAGAAGTGCTTCTCCATTTGCCGAGGGTGGGAGGTGTCACCCCCAGCCCCCGGGGTTCCCAGCCAGAGGAGCAGCGCTGCGCCGCCGCCAAGCAGAGCGGTGTCAAGGCGAGGCCACGGCGGCTGCTCGGCTGTGTCAAAACAAAATGATGTGTGTTGGAGTCACACTATTGCTGTGGAGAGAAAAGGACTGGGAATGAGCAAAGAGAGAAAAGCAAGGATGAGGGCGGAGCCGGAGCGCCGTCTCTCTATGCCAAGACTGGGAAATGTCAATTTCTGACCCCGTTTTCCTGGCTTTGGCTGCATTTCATGTTCCAGACCCTCATGGGCACTCGTTTGGCAGCGGAGCAGCGGTGTACCTCCTACGCTCCCTTCACTGGGCTGGATAGCACTGGCCAAGAGGGATGTTGTAGCAGCAGGAGAGAGGGGTGAGCATGTAGCTGGCTGCCCTCAAGTCCTTTCCACAGTGGGGAAACAACCACGTGCTGCTTATTTCCCCCAAAACCAGCAATTTGTTTTTCTTCCTCCTACACACTCTGCTTTTTTGTCCCAGCAGGCACAGCCACAGATATTACTGGGAATTAAAGACTGTACTGGGAATTAAATAAAGTAGGGAGCAGAGCTCACAAAGCACCCATCACCTGGTGTATCGCTTTCAGCCCCAGAGCTTGTGGACCCCTGCAGAAAGTGGGGAGCAGGAGCACAGGAATGGTGGGAGTGCATGCTGGGGACTCTCCAGGCCAGGCTGTGCCAGAGTGGCTTTAGGCAGGCAATAATAAGATCTGGAAATTACTGCAAGTTTTATTTATTATATTGTTTGAGAAAGGCAACTCCTGCTGAGAGGCTCATTTTGTTCAGCCAGAAAGACTCCAAGAGGGACCACAGATAATCTGCAAATGCCTGTGTGTAGAGAGAGATGATGCCAGGTGATAGAGCTCTGCCCCAGGGTGATTGAGCTCCCCCAGTGACCTGGCAGGAGGCAGCACCTGGTAAACCAGACAAAGTCAGGCTAGAAAGAAACAGCAATTTTTTCTTGACAGTTGTCATTTCCCTTGGAAGAATGTGTCCAGGTTCCAGCAATCAGGGCTGGGTGTTCTCTCCAAAGCAATAGCTCTTGGCTTGGTGTGGAGGTCTCTGCCAGAGGTGGTGCTGCTGGTAAGCCCGTGCAGGAGGGCTGGCATCGAGCACCTGTGGTGGTGGGAAGTACGTGCCAGGCCAGAAGACGTGCTGAGCTCAGCTTTGCCTTGGGCAGGTTTGGAGAGCTTTCCTGCAAGAGCCATGTGTATGTCTGTGGTGGGACACCAGAGAACCTTGTCTGCTCTCCTGCCCCTCTCATCCACCCTGGCACAATCCCTCCCACCCCTGCTACTATTTCAAAACAGATATACACTGAAACTCTTTAATCTCTGGAAATACTAATTCTCTCCTGCTCTCCCCCTATGTGAGCTCATACAAACATTATACTTAAATCAGCCCTTGCCTGATTAGAATTTTATCTTTCTTTTTTCAGGTCCCATAAATTAGCCTTTTAGCTGGCAGTGCTCTCAGATCCAGCAGATAACAGCCTTTCTTGGCATCCGGCTGTTTCCAACATCATTACTAATATCATCTTTTGGCCAGGACTGGCTAGGTGCTCACAGCCATCATTTGGCACACAGGCTTTAAAAATGGCTTTTCACTCAGGAGAAATCATTCCTCATATTTAATTACAGTTTCCCCCTAACTTTCTTGACTACCTTTCTCCAGAATATTTTTTTCCTTTTAAAATGCAATGTAAATTGTGCCTGAAATCTGCCCTTCAAGGAAGCAGCTTTCCACAGCACAGAGAGATGCATGTTTCTCTCATTCTGCCCACTAGCTCGCAGGGCTTTTCTGGGGACCGCTTCCTAAGGGAGTTGCCTTCTGTGGCCTGCTCCACTTGTCACAGTATTGCTGAGACTTGTCCCAGAGGAGCCTAACTGATGACAAACAGCAGGCTAGATTCTGTGACAGGCTAGATTCTAAATCATCTCCACTAGGAACTGAACTGAGACCACCAGCTTCAATTCCCACAGACACCCACACAGCCTGAGCTGATTCAGTTAATGACTTGAGAAGCCCCAGTATGGAAAAAGAAACATCGAATTATATTTTTCCAAAGCTTTCCGGAGGGTGTAGAGCCCTGCATGATAACATGCAATCAAATAGCAATGAAATGGCATGTGAGGAACAGAAGAATGAGGGCCTGAGGAGGAAGGAAAATGGGCAAGTAGGAGGATATCATTTAAGCAGGACTTAAGAGTTGTATTAGCATGGGGAATTGAGCAAATCACTAGAAGAGTAAACAGATTCTGGGCTGGGCTTTTTGTATAAATGTTCTCTCTTTTCAAGTTTTCCCAGTGCTCCTTCCTTTCAGGCTGGAAGAACTGGTGTTCTTTTGAAAGTGTTGATTAACCAATACTTTTTTATTTCTGGCTTTTCCCTCAAGGCTACCCTGGGAAATTACAAAAGGATCAAATTGCTAGCTTGTTCTCACACAAAATTTAGAGCAGCTACAATATGGAATGTCAAATGACTTCCAACAGCCTTTCTCTACACATGGACTCCTTGGGCAGACTGTCATCTAATTTCGACCTCTGCTCATCTTTGAGCAACTTACAGTTTCTGTAGGGTTGTGTGGGTGACACGGATGGCAAATCTCACTGCTTGTCCTCCAGTGGGTGACTAGCAGTTCAGATGTCTCCACGTGTGAACTGCTTTGCAAGTTATTTTTCCACATGTTTGCTTCTAAATGTTTGCAAGAGGCCCTCAGGCAGTTCTCCCAGCCCTAAGATGTTGCCATCTGGGCCTGTCAGTTCGAGAACTGTTGAGAAATCATGTGAACTCGCCGCTGAAGTGAGGATTTACAGAAGGCAGTGTGCACCTGTGTTTCTTCGACAAGGTACCAGCAGCCTTGAGTCAGCTTAACTGACTCACTAGGTGCAGAACTCTTCAGCAGGAGGGGCAAGTGTTGGGCTGTGAGCCTTCCTGCTGCCAGGTTCACTTGCAAATTTAAATAAATCCCTTAATCCTTTGGGTGCAGATGCCATTCTGCCTGAGGAATGAGAAGGTATCATTAATACCAGCAGAGGATCACTGCTGTCAGGGGTTGGGTGGTGTTGGTGCAGCATGGCTTTCAGCAGAGACCCCACTCTGCAAGTGAACCATGAAATGTCACTGGCATGGATTGCCTGACACAGTTGTCTGGGATAGCAAAAAAGTGTATTTGACAATTCAGGAGGCCTTTTCAAGTCCTAAATATCCATGCAAATATGCAGAAATATTCTTTTATAAGGTTTTGGATCATTTCTTTGCATGGGGCTTTTTAGGTACAAGTTACAATCTTTCATTTTGGTTGTTTGTAACTAACCTTTTTAAACTCTTCTTGCCATTTTGGCACAAGACAAAAAGTAATCTTGGTTCCAACCACAACTACTTCCAAGGTGTGACTTCTGTCGCTTTCTAGTCCCTGATTTTTTGCATTCCTGATCATTTCGAGACACCTTCTCAGTTGAGGACCCCAAGTTACAGTCAGCTTTGAAAACTCTTCACAGATTGAAATGAAAAGACATTTTCTTTTGGAAAAGTGGAAAAGAGCCATGGTAACTGTATGCAAAGAAAATTATGGGAAGACTGCACAGGAAAATAACTTACTTCTGCTCAGATTATAATATGCGCACTTGGTTACTAGTCCTTGGTCTGTGCTGAACAATAGAAAGAAATGTCACCACTAAAAGGAATTTGGATCAGGGAAATGTTAACATAAGGGCCTAGATATGGACACCCATTTGCTTCTCTCCATTTCAACCAGCTTTTGCATTAAAACATATAATGAAGATACATAAATTCCTCAAATTACTGTGAATTTATCTGAAACCCAAAGAGGAACTGGGTCATTGAAGCTCTATATCCAGTCAGACATATGGGAAAAGATGAAAAGTAGAGTGTGTGCTAAATGGATCTAGCATTAGTGGCAAGTAATGACAGGCACTAAGATCCTACTCAAAGGTGTAAGGGTAATACCCATGAGCATGTTAATAGTGAATTATGGCCATTATGGAGGCACCAGTGACAATATTTTACTGCTATTCAAGTTGTCTGGTTTCTTTGCTTTTCGCTCTTTTTTCTTCTTAAAAGCTGGTGGTTTGGTGGTTATGAAATGTGACTTAGTGTGAAGATCCTCTTCTCTCAAGTGTGCAGGAGTCTTCATTGACTTTGGCCAAGGGAAGAAGATAATGAGTTCTTCCTCCTTCCACAAGGAAGAGCCTTGTAGTAGTTTAACGATTACTTTCTTCTGGCTGGTCTCAAAGTCCAGTGATCAGTGGCAATGATGCCCCCAGAAGGCTTCTTTTAACAAACAGTGCTTCCCATTTTGTTGTTCTAGTGAACTTCCCAAGAATGGAGGATGACTTCCCAAGCTCTGAGCAAGACTTTGAAGACAACGATGATGCAGGTTGGTATCCAAATGCCGCACGGACAATTCAGCTGTGGCAGCTTGTGTTTCAGTATCAGATGCTCAGATTACTCACAAATCTCAGCTTTAGTGGTGTTAGGAGCTAGAACACATGTGAGAACATACCTTGAAGTGATGGCTTAGCATTCAAAGGCATTGGTTTTCTTTTCCTGTTTTCCTTTTTCAACAGCCAGCAACCTTGCAAAGTCAATGTATTGTATTTGTGTTAGGACAAGTGAAACTGATCTTTTAAGCATTAATTGCTGCTTGCACGGCATTTTGACTTGTAAATGAAGGAAATTAAGTCTGAGACCTGTGACAGATTGATTCAATAGTTTTGAACCTAGAGGTACTGGAAGGGCCAGAGTTTTGGTGGGTGTAAAATGCTTGCATGCTATATCAGTAGTCTGATGTCTAAAAGTGAATCAGGGTGCCTGAATTTCTTGGTAGTTTGGTGCTTTGCATGATTTCTAGACCTTGGTTAGTGAATCCTGCTGAAATATTCCCATATATATACTTCAACTCTTGTAAAGCCATCACAACTCCAAGTAAGAAATGTATAAAGGTGAGGGGGGAATAAACAGTGATCCCTGGATAATAAGTGCCCGTTCCACTGCAGATTACTTTGGATCGGATAGGAACGACACACTGTTCTCTACTAACTCTCCAGGAACCCCGAAGCTGGACAAAGAGAAAAGCTGGCTATACACCCTGGATCCCATCCTGGTGACCATTATAGCAATGAGCTCCCTCGGTGTCCTCCTCGGGGCCATCTGCGCTGGTCTGCTCCTCTACTGCACGTGCTCGTACGCCGGGCTGTCCTCGCGGAGCTCCACCACGCTGGAGAACTACAACTTCGAACTGTATGACGGCATCAAGCACAAGGTGAAGATGAACCACCAGAAATGCTGCTCGGAGGCCTGATGGGTGCCTGGGGATCACCCTTGGCATTGTGCCCGGTGAGGTGGGCTGGCAGGAGGGTACTTTTTTGCTGTTTTCTATGGGAACTGAATGCCATAACAGGGAATGAGGGGAGCAGGAGTGAGGGGAGGCACTGCTCCTGCCACCAGGTCTTGCTGCTGGGTCACACTCCACCAGGACCGAGTGGCTTTCCTGCAAACCAGACTGTGCCAGGCGAGGGGGGACTGAGCCCCTTGTTTGTTGGTTCATCTTCATTTTCTGCTGATGTGAGTGGCTGGGATGTGGTGCGGGAGCCTGGTTTACCTTTTCAATGTGAGAAACTAAATGTTGATTGTTGTTTCCCACCTCCTTTCTCTGGTAAGTTGCTGAGAAGGCTGAGGGATTTCTTCAGAAATAACACACACACAAACACGGAGCCCCTGTCCATTTTAGACTCCGTCCAGATATCATTGTAGGGATTTGTGCACTTCAGACTAAGAACAGGAAGCTGCAGTTTGTAGTCCTGAAAATGGAAGCATGTTGTTACCTTCAACTTTCCTTCTCCTGGTAGCAGGGGAAAGGTGGGATACTGGCTTTACTGTCAACAGTAACAACACCGCTTTCTGGAATCATTAAGAAAGAAAATAGAAGGGAAACCCTATGTGTAGAAGCACCTCTTTGAGAAGAGCTGAAGAGCCTTAAAGTGATTTGTGAATAAGAGCCATTTATTAAATCCAGATCTTTGATTGCAACAGCTGAGGCCTTCATCAGGAAGGCCTTTATCTGAATCCCCCCCTCCTGGCCTTGAGCCTGCCATTTTTCTTTTTGCTATAATGAGAAAATTGCAGCAAACGAAAGATAGAGCCTGTCAGGTTGCTGATGCTTAAGCAATGGCTTTGGGAAGGGGCCTTCACTTGGGGTTTGACTTGAGGTACAGTGCTGAGGCCTCTCCAAAGTGCCAGGAAGTGAAAATTAACAGGGAAGGAGGCTGGAGCTGTGCCCACAACTCTGGGGAGCCTGGCCATGGTGCTCGCTAGCACCCCGTCACCTTCCTGGTGCTCCCCTTCTCCCTGGAGCTGGGGGGTGTGAGCTGGTGCCATCAGCACTGCAGGACCAAACAGCTGCCACCACATCCCCTTTGGAGCAAAGCTGCACTGCTCCTGATCAGTAGCAAAACCCCCAAGTTCTATCTATGAGCTGTGTTTTTTTTTTTTACTTTGAACAAGTGCCTTAGAAGTATTTTTCCTTCAGCTGATGATCAGTGCTGTAGCAAACAGCAAGTGAGGCCTTCATCCTTCCCCACAAAATGCTCTTCTTCACCACTCTCTGCTGGTTAGAGCCCAGCAAAATTCTGGTCCTTCTACTTTCAAATGGTCTGGCTACATAGTGTGGCAGCTGGTATCTCCCCACTTACCGCTGTGTTGTGGGAGAGGAGTGTTATGAAAACAGCTGAATGGAGAAAAATAGTTCAAATGCTGAACCCCAAACCAATGCCTTCATTTCTAGTTCAGTGCAGATGGATCACCTCTATCAGCTTGCACATACATAAATAAAAAACCTTTCTGTCACACTGGGTTTGCTTTTCTAGGGGCTCTTTGGTAATAGCTGGCATGTCCTGATTTTTACATTTTTACCTGGCAAGCTGTTTGGGTTGGGAATGGCATTATTTTCCTCACCAGCTGTGACTGACAAAGGTGTGATGTGTTGTGAAGCTCAGTTTGCCCAGCCCCACAAACACATCGTGCAGGAGTCCAGGTGTTTGGGGACACAAGGAACATGTGGAGAGGAGATGAGTGTGGACACACAAGCAGTGCCACAGCTGCTCCTTGGTACTGTGGGAATAGACACATTTGTCTGCTCTTTCATGAAGAGCTCCCTTAGACAATAAGATTTTAGGGGAAAAAAACCCCTTCTCTGCTGTAAGAAAGGTGCACATGTACTGGGGGAGCAGACAGAGCAGCTGCGTCATCAGAACATCCACAGTTCGTATACACACGCAGAGATGCACACACACAAAGGCCTTCATTTCTTTAATTCACACTGTGAGCCCGACAAAAACAGCAGTAAATGTGTCTCTGATTCTCCTTTCGAATCACCTTATTTCTTTTGGCGTTTTTCACAGACAAATTCCACAGGGGTGTTATTTTACTGTACAAAAGAAACAGAGGCAGTGAGAGGAAATGTACCAGACCATTTCAAAGCTGGATTGCTGCTGCTCAATGATTTCATTCCCTTCAAATCACCAGAGAGGGGAAGGATGAATGGAAAAGGACCATATAGTAGAAAAGCCAACTTAGGCAAACAATAGGTGAAAATATATAATTAAAAAGGTGATGTTATGGTGTCTAGTAGGCGTACAGAGAGAAGAGTTCATATATACATATATTCAGAAACAGTGTGTTTGCACACGCACGTGAATTCTCTGTATGTATCGTGTATGTGACTTATTCCGTGGGACTGACTCGTGTTAATGTATCTCTTGATCTGGGGCAGGAGAGAACTGCTGACCTTGGCACTAAGGTGGCACGGGCCCAGCCAAGTGCCCAGCCCACGTGTCCTGCTGGCCCCTGGCAGCTGGGGCAGGGCCCACGTGTGACTCGCCAGGCGAGAGAAGGCCGATAATGCTGCACAGCCAATACCTCACTTACCTCTGCCGGGTGCTTTACTGTTCTACGGAAAACTGTGTTTGATTGTAACTTCAACAGGGAAAAGGTCATCAGTGCATTCAATTCATTGCATTCTCCTCTGCAAATAGATTAGGTTTGCTGATTGCAATTCCCTCTGTGAAATTCACAAAAGAAAAAAAAATCGGCTTTAATGCCTTTGCTTAAATGGGCTGTTGCCTCCACACGCTTCCCATGGCAGGACATGCTGCTAATGGGCGGGCTGTAGTTCTGGGTGACTTCGTTTTGTGGGAAGGTGCCGGAGGTGAGCATGGGAATTAAACCGTTAAGAAATTATATGCAGAAATGGAAATTCTCCAAGGCTTGCAGTTCAAGGTGTTTGACCATTTACTGGCTGAGCCAGGACTTATGGACTTAAAGAGCTTTTACTGTGATTCTTCGGTGTAACAAACAAACAAAACAAAACAAAAAATAAAAGTTGTGTTTATATGATTTGTATAAAAACCTTTTAAAATTACTATTTAATAAACATTATGGTAGAGATTATGTTTCATTGGCTTTTTTATTCATGAAAGAGCAGCAACAAGGAAACCAAACTGAAGAGGGCTGTGGGTAGCAGAAGCCCCAGCAAAATGAGGTGCAACTGGAGGCACACAGGGCCATGCCCACTGCTCTCCTTTGCAGTGCACTGCCTCTCCCTTTGGATTACCCCAGGCTGCATGGCACACCAAGGTCACATGGGGTTTTAACACACACATAGTGTCTCCTATCAGAGCTGGGGATGGCTGGAAGCTGCTCTGGCCCAAAAGCAGCACCTGAGAGCAAACCCCAAAAGGGGATGCAGGTCCTTTCCTGTCACCCTGTGCCATGGCCCAGTGCTGCCAGTGATCCCAGAGAGGAGTGCAGTTTTAGGCTAAAAATCATTTAGAAAAATCATTTAGAACTAAAGTGCACTGCTGGGGGCCTGCCTGTTGCAGTTTGTCCACCTCACTGGGGTACAGGCGCTGGTATCCCAGCATATCCCTGTCCTGTTGCTATGAACCTGCTGAAGTGGGCAGTGACTGGGATGGGGTGGTGTTCTGCAGTTCAGCTTCAGCCCTGTTCTGCATCACAAAGACAGTGGGGACTCCTGGCAAACCCCAGTGCCAAGCCTGGCTCCACATACTTGTCTTCTCCACCGTCCCTCTGCTCTGTCACAGCGCCCTGGTGGCAGCCCAGGCCCAGGGGAGCCTTGTGTCTCACAGGGGTCCCAGTACCCTGTAGCAGGCAGCCAGAAGCCACTGCAGGGCTGCAGAAAGGAGAAGCTGTAGGGCTGAACCTACAGCTTGGAAACTCTTGTTTATTTATGGGCACCCTGACAAATGAGAGCCAATCCATCAAGCTCTGGGCACCTTGTGAGCAAATAAAATTTTGCTGCCATCTCCAACACGGTGACCCCCTCCCAAAGCGTTTGTATGTTAAAGAGGGTCTTTAAGTGATGAAGGGTGGCTGGCAGCTTAGATGAAGATGACAGTGTAGCTGCAACCTTGACAGCTCTCCTCTCACCTAGGAATAAAGAACTGATGTGCAGATTGATACCTGGAGGAGAGGCTGTCAGAGAGCAGAACGGAGACGGCAGATAAGCGACTCAATCAGTGTCAGACCTGTCCTGCCGGAACGCCGCCTGTAAATCACTGCGGTTTAAGGGGAGCCTCCGGAACGCAGGGAGCAGAGAGCAGGTAATAGAAACACAGCGGGCAAAGCAGATGTGTGCTCTGGCTGAGCTTAAAAGCCTGTGAGCTGGGCTGAAGCTGCTGCCTGGGCACCAAGGGGAGGCAGGCACCACTTCAGGAAATTTAAATCTTCAGGCTTTTTTTTTCCACACTTGGATGGGGCTGCTGGGGAGCCGGCAGGACCCAGAGTGCCCTGGTGCATTTGCCATGCACACAAGGATACCCACTGCAAGCAGAGGCCGGACTGTGGGGAGCCATGGGGGGTGTTTCACATGGCACAAGAGTAATCAGGGGCTGAGCAGGCTAATGAAATTGATTTCATCATTCTCGGGCTGCTCCGAGATGGGGATGCAGCCACTCCTGCACATCCTCTAGAGCTGATTGCAATCGTGTGTGCACCCTTGCTGTTTCTCTTGCCCCTTCTTTCAAATATTCCTTTTCCTTTGGATTTAATAGGAAATCTTTTCAAATAATGACTTGCTCTCTGGACAGCTGGGGGCTTGGCAGTAAGGGGAGCCATGGGGCTGAGCTAATGAGTGGATTCGTAATTAATTAATTGCAGGCAGGTGCAAGTAGAGTCTCGTTGCCTCAGTCTCTTCTGTCTCTCTGAAGAATGCCTCTGTCTCCTGGAGCCTGGCACTATCACCAGCCATCCAACGGGAATGAGCAAAACCTGGTGCCAGCTCTGCTGTGGACAATGACTTTGGCAGGCAGGGAAGCTGGTGCTCCACCTCCTCCCTGAAGGGATCACAGGGAGCCTGTCTATTGCATCCATAACTGTGAGATCCCCTGAACTCTGATGACAAACACCCATAAGGCACATTCTCTCCATTGGAAAGCTCTCAATGACTCTGTTCAATAGTTGCACTGAAATAGTTCACATCTTCCCTATTTATGTCCCAAATGGACAAACCCACCTGGCCATGAGAGGTGTTGGTGAACCCCCAGGTGCTAGCTCCTGGCGAGCTGAGTACTGGGGACCTGACTGCAGCCGGTGCCACCACTGCTGTGTCCCTGCTGTGTCCTTTCAGCCTTACTGTGGCTGCTCAGTAGAGCCCTGTGGTGTAAATACAGAGGGTGACACTGAATTTTGGTCTGTATACATCTGTAGCAAAATTTGCATTGAATTCAGTAGGTCTGTGTTGTCACTCACACTGATCAGGTAGGACTAGGCTTTCCTATCAACTCCTGTTACATGCAGTGACCCGTTTGAGGCAACAAACTCACCGTGTCTAAAGCAGTTTAATGGGAAAATAACTAATCCTGAATGTGTTGAGAGGGAATGACTCCTCTCTCAGCTCCTGTGTCATAACTCAGTTGCACTACTAATATCCGAAATGGAAAGCACTGAATTAAACACTCAGCAGCTCTACCCCCGCCTTGGCCCGGGTGCCAAAAATGAACGGAAGAAATACAGCTCTGCTTCCCTGTGCTGCAGCTGTGGGTGGAGGGCTGCAGGGTGAGCCACCCCATGCTGGGGGCTCAGGACTGTTTGCTGCAATAGATTTCGCTAACATTTCCTTGGTTAAATGTTTACAAACCTAGAGGAAATAGCTGTCCCAGATGTTGCTGATAATTTCCTATCAGGTCCTTCCTGGCGCAGTGCAAGGCTGCTTTGTCACCCTTTGGATCAGCTGCCAATCTCATGCTTAATAACAGACTTGACTTCTTTACAGAAACTGTCAAAATTTCTAGCACTGTTTTTGCCCTCCTGGTCCCTCGGGTTTATGCAGAGTGACGGTGCCCTGGCTGCCAGCCCAGCTCTCTTTGCAGCCCTAGAAGCACACTCCCGAGCAGAGGCACGGGACACCTCAGTGATGGGCTGTGTTGAGCAACGCAGCCGTTGCCAAATGCATTTCAACCTCATATTTTAAGAAGACATTCAATGTGCTTACCAAGGCTGGGGAGCCTTTTACACCGTAGCAATAATCCAGCACTCGGCCATGAAATCCTCAGCACAGTGTCACATCCATCCCTTTCAGCAGAGAAGTTTTATTAACTTAGGGTGTGAAAAGTTTTGGAGAGCAAAAGTCTCTCTTCCCTCTGAGAGAAATAAGGATGATTTAAGCAGTCTGGGTGTATTTGAGATGGAGAGTGAGTCCCCCAGCTGACACATCAGAGGGAAAAACTGTAAGCCTAGGCTGCATTTATTAAAGAAGGAAGCTGAGGCTGTGCAAAGCCAACCTTTCTAAGCACTCCACGAGAGCATTTTAATAAAAAGCACAACAAGCCCACAACAAATCATGTCTTGAAAGCAGAAAAAAAAAAAAAAAAAGTCAATTCCTGTCAAGGTTTGAAGAATCGTTTGAGCTTAAGGAAAAGCGAATTCCTGCTACGCTCCCCTCCCCTGCCCTCCTCTCCCGTGCGTGGAGCAAAGCCATGGCAAACGCCGCCTGTGACACACCGCAAATCACGGCGGAGAGCGGGGGGGCACCGCCGGCCCTCCGCGGGAAGGCCCGCAGAAGGATTGAAGCTTAGAGAAAATGGAATTTATAGTCAAAGCATTAAAATATTAAAGGGCCTTAAAGAACAGCCATGAATCTGATTTCGGAGGGGGGTGGGACGCAAGTCTGTCATCAGGCAGAGACAAACGGCTGCTGGACTTGACAACTCACATAAATCTGGCGGAGGAGAAGAAATAAAGCCCAATCAGACCCAAAAAAAAAAAAAAAAAAAAAAAAAGGTGATGAAAAGATTTTAGGGCATG
Organism: Dicaeum eximium; assembly: GCA_013396995.1. Lineage (NCBI taxonomy): Eukaryota > Metazoa > Chordata > Aves > Passeriformes > Dicaeidae > Dicaeum > Dicaeum eximium. The sequence continues at coordinate 657,732 of VWZP01006935.1, forward strand.
AAGTGTGAAAAGGAGAGGGAAAGCTAAAGAAGATAAGGAGTTGAAAGCAGAAGAGTGATTATAAAAATAGCAGCAAAAGTACTGATGGAGTAGAGGAGAGAAATTATTTAAAATGGCCAGAAGTGCCCTGGTGGCATAGGTATTCTTGACAATCTTGCCCCGGACTTCATGATTTTCCTGCCCAGCAAGAATTTCTTGGGTTGGCTTCGACAGCTCAGGCCTGCACAGACAGGAGGAGGAGCAGCCCCACCATGCAGAACACCAGCTCTGAGCCCCTTGGCAAAGAGGGGTGGGCACAGCAGCCCCCTATGGCCCCAGTGTTTCTGGGAGTGAAACTCCTCCATTTCCAGAGGCAGAGCAGCACTCACCAGGCTAATCCTCACACCCTGCTCCCCACAAACAGCAAACCCCATTCCTGAACTTCTTGAGATTTTTTCTCCTGGGATGTGTCTCCAGGCTGATCTCAGAGCTTCCTCAAGAACCACGGCCATTGCACGGGGCCAGGCTGTGAATAGTCTGTTGTGCAAGAAGTCAGTGGGATGAGCCTGCCCAGCCCCACACCCTTCACCACACCTCGCTGGGGACCCCTCCAGTGGGGTCTCCCCCAGAGGCAGCCGTGCCTCATTGAGAGTGGGACAGCTGGGGATGAGCCCCTCAGTGCCTCAGGGGCTGCTGCCACACTCTGTGAGGAGAGACCACAAATCCAGCCAGGAGCCACAGCCAGAATCCGCTGTAAGTTGGGAAACAGTGTGCAGTGAGGACTGGATTTATGAAATGCTGTCTGTAAGCCAGCCCTCCCTCCGAAACACTAAACAAAAAACAACATTCAGATACATTTCAGAGGAAAACACAAAGCATCTGGTTCCCTTCGTTGGTGTACATAGCAAGAGAAAAGTTGGCAGTACATTTGCTTACCATAAAAGAGAGAGCTATGCAAAAAAAAATCCACATTAGAGTAGCGTTGCCCAAAACAGAGTTAAATGTCTGCCTTGTTTTGAACGTGCTCATGGTGGAAATGTGAGCAAAGGTCAGTCCAAATTAATGAGAACTGAAAATGAATTGGCTGTGCTGGGACTGGCACCCTGCCACCACATCTCGCCCGGCAATTCTTATTTATCCATTTATTTATTTTGTTGGATGAAAAGACATTCTGCAAACACACAGAAAACCAGGCCTGGTGCTCCCTATGGGTGACACACGCAGTTTCAGCCAAGGAGATGTGGCTTGTGGCACCCATCCCTGGTCTCACCACATCCCTCCCTTGCACCCACACATGGGGTGATGGGAGCCTGGCCTGGAGCCTTCTGGGGGTGCTTTCCCAGGTGCTGGTGACCCTGCCTAAACACCCTGTGCCAAAAGCACATCTCAGGCCTCCCAGCCTGGACAGGGATGAGGATGGGGATAGGCAGGGAAGCTGTGTCACTTCTTGCCACAGGCTGTCCTGTTACCACTGCCCACTGCTGCCACTGCAAGAAAATCCCAGTGCCAGGAAGGTGCCACTTCCCTGCCAACACGTGGCAGGCCAGTTGTGTCAAGGAGGGTGACAAATGTGCCACCTCGGTTTTATGAAAAAGGGAGTTTTCCATGGCTCTTTCTGACACACAGGCAGTGATAACCTGCTGAAGCAGCTAAAAACTTCTGTTTGTTTTGGTTTAGAGGAAAGAAGGAGGAAGAAAAAGCCAGTTCCAGTTCTGGCTTTTCTCCTGGAAGGGGAAAGCCATCTCAGTAACTCTTGCTTTTCTGAACTCCAAATACCTAAGTACTCAATACCATTCAAGCAGTTCCTGCAGCAGCAGCACACTCGAAAGGGGTGGGACAAACATAGAGGAAACATGCTGAAGTGGTCAAAGGCAAAGGCAGCAGCACAGTTAACCCTTCCCCAGGCACCCCCATGGGGCTGTGTGCCTTGGGGATTCAGGGAAGGGGATGCACATTAGCCCATTTCCCTGGGATGAGGAGCCCCACTCTTGTCCCCACCAGCTCTGTGGAAGCCAGGTGTAGACACAGGTATCAGCAAGGAGCATCCTAATCTGGGCCTGGTGGCATTATAGAGTGAGTCACAGAGTCCCACTTGGAATCTGTTTTTCAAAAATACTATTTTTTTTCTTTTTTTCCAAAGGAAGAAGTTAGACTATGAGCTTCGAAAGAACGTTAGCCTCACTTTAAGAGGAAGAGATGCATAAGAGGCCCCTTTAAGGCAGTTTCACATCTCAGCCACAGCCCATCCGTGCTGTTGGCATTGCCCCAGCTGGCATTGCCACAGCCGGGGCACGGGGCTCTGGGCACACACTGCATTAATTATCCCCAGTGGCCATCATCAAACAGCCAGGGCTCTGCTGACAGTGCCATGTCCAAAGCTGATTAAAACAGAGCAGTGCCACACTTGGGAACAAGAACTCTACTGCTCTGGGATAAAACCATTCCAATAGTGATCTGCAGTCCCTGCCATGCAACGATGCCAGACCACAGCACATGAGCAGGCTGTAATGGGACCTGCAGCTGAGCAGCTCTAAATCAGGATCTATTTCAAGGGCTGAGGAGGATAGTGAAGCTGGGTGGAATGGTGGAGAGTTTGGTGGGTGATTTGGGAGGATGGGAAGGGCTGCTCTATCTTGTATTTCTGGATATCCAGTGTCACAAACAGGACATTGCCCAATGACTTAAAAAATGAACACCTCTGCCTGAGGTTATCAGCCTCAGGATAATGACAAGGTTGTGCACACAGTAATGTTGCTGGAATTGAAGAGATTCAGCATTCTGACTTGGGAATAAGTTATGATGCTTTCCTTAGATACTGGAGATGAAGGAAAGATAATGCGGATGGAGTGCAGGGAGCCACACACAGCCACAGTGACTCATCACAGCTGCCCAGGTGACTTTGCAGGCTGGGGAAATATTTGCACAGGTTTTAACAAGTGTTCCTCCTGATGCCAAGGGCTGCCCTGATGAATTTGGATGGCAGTAACAGGGTACTGGGCTCCTCTGACTAGGCAAGGGCACAGCGTTCTCCTCTGGGCACACAGGGATATTCACATCCTAGAAACCTCTGGTTAGGAGACCCAATGTGCATTGTAACACTGTCCCTGAGAGAAGCAAACAATTATAAAACACCTCCAGCTGACATCCCCATTTAGCCTAGGCAGGATACACTTGGGCTCGGGCTGCAAACATGGGCAGCACTGCCAGTCCTTTGTCCATACCCAGCTCGACATCCTGCACCTCTTCCCTAAGCACAGGGGACTACAGGATTTGGTCCACTGCAGGACAAGGGCAGGGAGAGCTGTTCCTCCTGGCTGTCCCCCTGCCCCACAGTCTCCATGTGGAGGGGCTTCACAGACACAGCCCACCTGCATCCACACAAAGAAGGCACAACCTGCAGGTGAGTATCCTGCCATAGAGAAGGAGGCTGCTGCGTCATTCATGGTGGATGGGTCGTGAGGCTGGAGCTCACATCTGCTGGACACACTGCCTGGTATGAGTCACAAACCTAGGATCTTAAGAGTAAACTTTTGTTTGCACTTTCAGAGGAAGAAGATACACCCAGAAACCATATCTAAAAAAAAAAAAAATAGGAAATGATAAATACAATCCATTAGCAAATTAAATAAAATCAAGGCTGGGGTTGTGTTTTGGTGGCACTGGTTTTTGCAGGAGCCCTACGCTCCAGACTCAGAGGTCACTGGCAAGGTAGGATGCTGCCTTTATACTGCTCCTTTGGTGCTCTGCTTTACAGTGGAGATTAATTTAGAAAAAATAAAAAAAGAAAAGGATTATTTAAAAAAAAAAAGCTCACCCCTCTCTCCTCCACTGCCCTCCCCAAGCAGTGATGGGGGATAATGAACTGCTGGGACTGTCATCCAAAGAGTGCTTAATGACAGTATTCACTCCGTGTGTGTAGCATTGGCTGTTCTCAGAGCTCTCATTATGAATAGTTTTCAAGCTGTTTTGACTATTTTCTGTTACAAAGAGGAGCTCACTGCTGGCTGCCTATTTTCATCACTGAAGCTGGCCAATGTAATCCACACAGAGCTGTGACCATGGCCAACGACTCACGCTCCCGTTCTCTCGCCTCCAATTTATGGCAGTGGAGAAGGGCCAGGCTCTCCTTTCCTGTCCCTTGCCTTCTCTTCACTGCTTCTTTTTTGGGCTCACACTCTGGTTTTGCAGGTGATGCTTCTCTGAACTCTCTGACTACAGTGTCCCAAGTCACATCCCCTTTTGGTGCTAGACCCATGGTGTTCATGGGTCTGAGCCTCCAAATGTCCACTTTTGGGGGCTGTGAGTCCTCACTGCAGGCTTGGCAAGGGGAAGGGGACCCAGCCTGAGCTTCATCTGTGCCGCAGAGACACCATGAAGATGCGCTAAAGCAATCTGTTCTCCCATCTTTTCGCAGACCCTTTGCCGTGAGACACAATATTTCAGAGGGGCAGCTGAAATCTTGCTGGTGTTAATTTAGTTTTGGTCTGCTCACTGTTAACTTTGGGCTCACTGCGCTTTTTGTGGCTTCTTTTCCTTAAAGAAAGCTTATTTTTCTCAAAACAGGGCGAGAAGCAGCTTGGCACCACAGACACTTTAAAGATGTTTGAATATTTGCAAGAGGAAGCGAACACATTTTTTAAATATTATGAAAAGCACCTTGAACAACACAACAACTTCTCAGCAAGATCCTCTCTCGGGCTCCATCCTTTGCTGCAGGAGCCCATCACTCAGCCTGGGAGCAGCTGAGGCCCAGTGCATCCCTCTACACTTCTGTGCTGCACCTCAGAATCCTGTTCTGGGCAGGTCATCCCCAGGGCCGGGACAGGGACTCAGGGCACAAAGTAGGAGATAAGCTCTTCTGCATCCCAGTATTATTAAAAATTATGAGGGACACCCCACAGCAGCTCCTCTCTGCATCCATATTCAACTGCCAACCCTGAGGAGTGGCTCATAAAAATAGAGAGAAAAATTAATTCACAACACACTCCAGCATTGCCAAGTGAGCAGTGGTTCCTGAGCCACTCCTGGGCCTCTCTGAGGTTTTCAGGTATCATTTCACTGTACATAATTTCATGTACTTACCTGAAATTGGGATATGACTTGTCTTCGTCTTTCCCCAAATGAGACTTTCACATCGATGCCTTGATTTCCTGGTCAACATAAAACTTGAGGGGCGGTTTTATTTTTAATGAATTGTGAGGAAAATTAGGGGTAGCTAAGCACAAAAAATTTACATGTCTACCAATGTCTGGAGATAATCTGCTTTTTTTTTTTCATAAAAAGCTGGCTAAAAGCCTTTCTAGTTTTCTAACTCTGCACATACACATCAGTCTTCACTTGTATTCTTGTCCCTTCTGACACAGTGCCACGTTCCTTGTGTTTCTCCACTGATTTTTCTTGGTAGAGCCATGTCCCTGCCAGCTGCCTGGACACAAGCACACAAATCACAGCCCCCAGGCATGGGAGCACTGATGGCCAGCAGAGACCATTAGATCATCTCACCTGACCTTCCCTGATGCAGGGCCGGGTCTGGCATTCAATTACTCCTTACCAAGCCCTGTAACTCCTGCTTGGCTCAAGTGTACGGGGCAGAAATGGGTCCTGTCTGCGTCTAAATATATCAAAGGCAAGGGAATGCACAGCTCTCCTGGGTAGTTTAATCTTTATTAACATTCGCTTTTTAAAAGGTCTGTTTGATTCACAATTTGAATTTGTCTGGCTTCAGCTTCCAGGCACGGGCTCATGCAATGCCTTTCTCCTCTAGATTAAACAGCCTTTTAATACCTGCCTTTCTCTCCCCATGAAGGTACCTCACACAGCACAATTAAGTCACCTCTTAATCTTCTTTTTAATAAGCTAAACAAGCTGAGCTCCTCCAGTTTCGCACTGTAAGACATTCCCCCAGCCCTTCCCAAGGATCAGATCTCTAATTCCACCTGATCCCATGCCGGGGGGGATGTGTGGGGAAGCAGCCCTGTGCAGCTGATAAAATTAAGAAGCTCGCAGGAGATGGCAGCTTCTCTCTGCTGCCTGCTCCCCCAGCCAGCCTGTATTTTTGGGGAGACTGCTTAGGGCTGTCCAGTGGCGTTCCCCACTCCTCTGGGGACACCTCCCACCAAGTTCCCCAGCTGAGCAAGGGGACGGCAGTACCACAGCTGGCCCCACATGTATGTAGTAGATGCCAGATGATCAACAAAATTTAAGGCTGTTTCCTAGTGTGGGGAATTTGGGATGTTCCTAGAGCCACCACCTGCCTTACACCACAATGCCACACCAAGACATCCCCATCAACTTCAGCCATCCCTAAAATTCACAACTCCCTGTGGTTTTAAGTGGCTTCCTCAAGTTTTAAGCCTGTCCTCATTCAACATTTACCTGGAGGAACAATAAAACAGCATAGGCAAAAAAATGGAAGCCAATGCACATGCAATGCTGCACACAGATTATTGGCAAGAGTCATAACTTTTGATTCATTTTTTAATATGTTTCCTTCTGAACTGGAGCCCAAGTGCCCCACCCCAGTGCATGCAGGGAAGGGGATATTTTGGATGATGCAGCTTTTCAGCCAGCCAGCCCACAAGATGGATTTTAGCCAGGGGCTTCAGCAATACGATTTCACACAGCGTTATAACATTTTAGCTGGGAGAGTAGGCAGGGCCCCTTGCACTCTCCACCGGGTATTTGTCCTGCCTGCGAATCAATTACAGCAGACACGGCGTGCATTAGGATTGCTGCTTGGCACCTATTTCAGCCCTGATATATGTTACTCTGCTCCGCCACAAACAACTCAGATAAACCTCCAGGAGGTCGTGTCTGTCAGCAAGGTTTTTATTAGGTGAGTCGTGCCAATTCTCACAACAGTAGGGCTACCTGGCAGAAAATTGTAAGCTGTTTCCCTTGGAGGGGGCAAGCCCTAAATGAGTTTCCTGGTCTAACTTTGGGAACACACTCAGATATTAAAGGGACCAGAGAGTATCATTACTGCCAGGTGATAAAAACAACCACTATTTGGGAAGACTGATGGCCTTTGTAAAAGCTCCCAACAGAAGCTTCATTCTGCACAGTGGATAATAACAGCCGTCTTGGGCTGAAATCCCAAAGCAGCTGCATTTTCCAAGGCTACAAAAGTGACTTCAGGATTCCTGGCGCCACATTGCTCAAGCATCACTTTTTGGCAGTCAGAAAGCCCAAGAGCAGTTAATATTCTTCAATGATCACAGCTTAAAGATGTCATCTGCTCTCTCCCCACTTGCAGCTCTGCTTTTGGGATTGCTTCCCTGTCTGAGCAAGGGTGAGGTGTCAGCAGAAGCAGAGGCTACCTGGAGCAGGAAAGCCAGCAAACACATCTTTCCCCTTGCAACGGGAAGTGGAAGGTTTAAGTTTAACTCTCTGCCACTAAAATAGCTGCCAGCTTGCATTATGACATCATGAGGACATCATTGCATCACACTACAGACATGACCTTTCATGACAGTCTGTGCTCTGGGAGCAGGCTGCACCTTCTGGTATCACCTCCAGCCCATTTTCACTATTTGCAGTCCCCCGCCTGGGGACCACAGCTCCCTGACCACTGGTTCTGGGGCAAGGCACAGGCTGGGACATCTCATTTTCCTGCCACTCTCTTGGCCACATTGAGCAAGCTGTCCCAGCTGAGAAATAGCCACCCTGCATAGGAGCTACTAGAATCTTTCCAGGGTTTTGCTAGTCCTTGGAGCACAGCTTCTCAAAAATACAGAGCTGCCCCCAGCTCACCTGAGTGCCAATCAGATCCCTGCTGATCTACCAACTAGCTTAACATGCAGTTAATTTCTGTGGCCATTTCCTGCACCCCTTTTCATTCCCATGTCCCTGGCCCCATGGGTGACCCTGTGAGAGCCCAGAGAAGGTGGAGCAGCACTTGGATGTGGTGAGGCCATGCTGTGCCATCACCCCACCCATGGGGCTGTCTGCTGTGACAGACCCAGCAGCCTGGAGAAGGGTCTAAGGGACAGGGATGCCTCTCACCAGTGTCCCTGCCTCAGAGCAGAGGCTAAATGGGGGCAACATTCACCAGAGCACAAATAAAAAAGCCACAACACATTTCTGCTCTGCTCCATTCGTGCCCCCCCTTGTCAGCACAGGGGTGTCAGGTGTGAGGGTAGGGGTGCTGGCCAAACCTTTGCTGGGCTGGGGGTTGTGCACAGCAGCCACAGGCTGGCAGCTGCACCACAGCTGCCCCACACAGGGAACTAGCTTCAGTTTGCTTTCACAACAAGGTGCCCCATCACCGGTGTCACTTGCATTCATCCCTGACACCTATTCATACAGCTCAAGTGCTTTCTTCTGCGTGGGTTTTCTTGGCTGTTTTCTCTAGCTGAAAATTTTCTGAAGACTGCTGGTTCCCTTTGTAACCTTTCAAGAGTCCTCTCTGTATGAAGTTCTCTTCACATCATCTCCAACAGATGCAGGCAATAAAGTCGCAGCAGATTTACGAGTTTGAGAATCTCATTATATCTATCTACCCATCAGGAAAAGGAACTGTCTTTAAAAGAGGCAGGGGATGGATTTTGCTCTTACCTATTGTTTAAAAAGATGAAGCCTCTTCAATCCTTCCTAGCCACAACTCTGCAAAAACATCCTCTGAATTCATCAAGCACGATGCCAACCTATGCCAACATCAGGACACGGTGCCACAGCTCCTTGGAAAGGCGAGAGCACCCAGATCCATGTCTGTGCATCTCAGCCAAGTGCCTCAGCTGGCTCCAACTTCAGGCCCAGCCACAACGTTGCTGTGGATGACAATCATTGCAGGCAGACTGTGCTCTTGGAGCTCTGTTAGAGACAAGTTAGAACAGCTTGTGAAGGACAGTGGCAGCTCACTGTCTGCTTATGTAGGTGAGCATCCTCAGCAAAATGCAAGGTGGGACAGGGAGTTCCTCACATGATGACCATGCCCTTAAGGGTCCCCAAAACCATGACACCATGCACATAAAGCTGTGCTTTATGGTTTTACCATGGAGCCCTAATAGAACTACCATCCTATCTCCATCCATCCCATCATAAACCCCACACCACAGCCACCCACCCTGGCAACAGCTTGCCACAAAGGACAAAGGCTGCAAGCAAACAAGGCAGAAGAAAGACAACCAGGGGGACTGACAGTTTTCAGAAGAAGTCAGGTGTCAGGAAAGAGGTGACAATCCCCTGTCCCACCCTACGCAGCACTGAAACCACTGCCCTTACGAGCCCTCACAGCAAGCACTCACTCCCAGGCTCCGTGGGAGCAGTGCAGCCAGCTCCTTGCCTGTTCCCATGCTCTCCACTGCTGCTTTCCCAGCAGCCAGGCCAGCTCTCCTCCAGGGAGCTCCCATCTGCCTGTGCCTGTGGGGATGGGGGTTTGCACCAGGAAGGACTGACACTGGAGACACTCAGAGGCAGAAGCTTCTGGGTAGTGCTGGAGAGGGTTAAACAAGCACATTAGCAGGATCCAGCCTGGCGGATCATGGTAATGGGTCATGTGTTTGCCATGTTCCTCGACCACATCAGTCAGGGATTTGTAATGGCTGAAGTCCCCACTTGGGAAATACATTTTCCAGGCATGGTTCCAGCCAAAAGGCAGCTCTGCAGCCCTATTGTGAGCATGAATTTGTAGCGCATTTGCGAACGGTCAGAAACCTGTCTAGCATTTCTCCCAGGCCAGCTCATTCCTAAATCGCTCAGCAGCCCCTGCTGGGCTCAGTCTTGGAGACGGAGAAGCCCTTTGGGCTCACACGTCTGTGCTGAGTTACTTTGTTCAGGGCAGGTTGGGAGAGGGGCACCAGGATGTGACAGACATCTGACATGAAATCGTGGCTTCTGCAAGGTCAGCAGACCTTTGGTCACCAGCTTACAGGTGCAATTTCAACTTGAAAATGCTGGTGTCTAGGGCCTTCAGTCACTCCCTGCTCTATTTCACAGATCTGGAGCCTCTTTCTCTGCAAACAAAACAAATCAGTTTTGATCTTTCCCATCAGCCTCTTTTGCAAACACACATCCCGTGTGACATCTCTGCTCATACATCAAAACACTTGGAGAAACAAAGCCTGTCTCCTTCTAAAAAATTAATTAGGGTAGAACCCCGATTCTGAACAAATAAGTAAAAACCCCACCTCCCTCCAGCTCTTTAAGCAAAAATCTCCACGCAAGGATTAATTGCCAGTGAGCAGTAACAGCCATTTTGTTGAAAGGTGACTAATCTGTAGCTGAAATGTCAGAGTTTACTTTGCAAACACTTTCTGGTATTTTTTACAAAAGAAGAGGGAAAAAAGCCTACCCTTGGCCATTGCAAATCCTCACTGTTGTATGAAGCAAAACACCGCATCCCATCTGAAAATATTAGTTCATGATGATATTTTGTCTCATGCTGATCTAATTTGTGAGCTGTGGTGAGGCACAGCCTGTGTTCCAAGAGTCACTGCATGTGTAGGACTAAATCAAGGCCCTGATGGAATGGGACATCCCAGCTGGAGTGCCCCTGGCCTTGGCTGGCTGGACCCTGTGCTGGGGATGCAGCTGTGCTCTAGCAGCGCCCGGACCCTGCAGCTCAGAGCACCCACCTCACTCTCGGGCTGGGTGAGCGTGCAGCAGGTGAGAGGCTGGCCATTCACAGGAACCTTCACCCCTGCAAACCTCTGGACAACAGCAGCACTTCCACGATTCGTGCCAGAGAAGGAAGGCTTTGGAGGGGAGTAGCTGTGGGGCACTGGCTGAATGGCAGCTGGCAGCAGAGGGGCTGGAGCACTGCAGAGCAAGTGCTCTGCACAAACCCAAACCACAGCCCAGCTGCTCCCAGGCCACCGCACCAGCAAACGGCCCAATGCCAGAGTGTGGGACTCCACAATGTTCCTTGTGGTCCCAGTGATGGGGCAGCAGTGACATCGATGGAGCATCTCTCTGGTTCCCAGCTGGAAGGAGACAGGGAGCTGTGGCCCCACTGTAGGCTGGCTGTGACCACTACCAGCACACCAGCTTCTGCCTCTTCCCTTAGCACAGCATAAAATACAGCTGATAGAGGAGTTTTGGTGCAATCTACAGACTGATTTCAGTGCAAGAGTCAGCAAAAATGTCTTCTGCTTGGAAAAAAAAAAGCCAATCAGGAGCAGAGACAAAGTCTGATTTAGAAGAGAGGGGGGAAAAACCAATCTGCAAAGAAAAGAGACAACAGTTTTGGCCAACACACCATGGCATCCATTAAATAAAACAACCTGTCATTTGCATTCACTTGGCAAGTGACTAGACCTGAACTTGGCTGCACACTTGATGATCCACCATTACTTTCCAGGGAGGAGGTTGAAATATTCTTATTCCTATTCATTAGGCCAAAGTAATTCTCTTAATGCCACTGAACCAGCCATGGACAAGATGCTGCACATAATGTCATTGGCAGTGTTGCTAAATGAAATCCCTCTGCAAGCAGTCAGGGGAATCAATACTCACAGTAATTCGTCCTTCCAAGTTTTCCTCCCACGCCATCTTATTTGTGGTGTCAGCCTGTGCCAGCTCCATCTACCTCAGCCATGTGTGGGGCATGGAGAGTCCCGGGACTGGGTGGGTGCCCCAGTGAGGTGCTCTGCCTCTGCTTCTCTCCTCTGTTTAGGAGCCACCTCCCAGACTCATGAGCAGCACCTCTGTATGGCCCAACATGTTGTTATGGGGCAGGCAGGCTTTGTTGTAGGGCTGAGAGATATTAGGTGCTCTCCCCTGGCTCCTTCCTGTATGAAGGGCTGATTTTATAACACATATCAGAATAGAATCATGGCTTTTTCCAGTAATTGGAAATACAGCAAAGCCTTCATTAAATTATTAGCCAGAAATCCAGCTTCTGTTAGACGATGCTGCCACACCACGGCAAACATGTCAGGCCATCAGTGAGTGCAGGGCTCAGGGACAGCCCAGCCCTCACACATTAGCTGGAGTAAATCTTTATTGCTTCCTGAGCCCTCGCTTTGGAACGCATTAAACATCAATATCGCAGCACTCAACGTCGCCCAATATTGTGTCAAATCATTAGCAGAAGGTTAATCATTACAAAAAGAAGAGGTCTCAGATGACAAAACACTCATTTCCTATGTGAAAGCACTACCATTACCACAGCAGCACAAAGGTTTGGGCTCGGTGGCACTGCTCGCTCTGAATGTGCCACCATGACTGGTAGGTGTAGGAAGAAGCGCCCCTGTCTGTCCACAGTCAGAAGAAGGGACATGCCCAAGAGGCAAACAAGTTCCATCCAAATCCCCATCTTCCCCAGCCAGCGTGGGAGCCAGCTCAGTGGCAGAAACCTCCCCCAGGATTAGGCCTGAAATGGGATTCCAGTTGCAGCCGCCGTCACCCCACAGTGCAGCCAGCCAGGAGCTCTGCAAACCCAGGGAGGTCTGCACAGCAGGAGGGCCCCTTTAGAGCTCTGTCCTGTCATAAAAAAATATATATTACCAAGTTCAAACCCTTGTGTTTCTTTTCTGCTGGCATAATAACTTTAAAATGTATTACTGCTGAGACACTCGCCTCTCTCTCTGCCAACAACTCCCTGGAGAAAAGCACTAGCAGAAGAAAAAAACTTTTTACAGCTTCTTCATAAAAGAAGTCAGCAATCCACTGGACCTAATCAACTTTTCCTAGAGATGACGGGAACAGAGCTTCAGCTGCAGTACAGAAGTAGAACCTCATTGGTATGTCATGGAGAAGGCTCCAAATGTGCTTTCTGTCTTAGCTGGTCTCTGCCACGGAAGCAAAAGTTTGTGTTGCTGCCTCCTCTGCCAGATGTGCTAGGAAAGGGTGGAGGACCAATACTGCAGTCTAGGAAGAACTAATAGGAAAAGAGAAGCATTTAAGTAAAACCAGTCACTAACACTATAGATCTCCTTACCAGGTCAGCCTGCCAATGCATCAGCACAGCTGGATGGAGTGTGTGAAGAGAACCCATAGCTGATTTAGAATAATAGCCTAAATCAGGTGGTTTTAGGTTGCTCTTTTCACTCAGCCACAAAACACTGGTGCCAGAAATCTCAGCAAGAGCCACATTAGTGGCTGGTCTTTCCACCGCCAGGAGCTGTGCTGTCTGCAGGAGAAGACTTCCATTTCAGAAAGCACCTGATGGCCTCTGAGCTAATTTTCTCTGCTCCCAGAGATTTAGGCAGACACAGATGTGGTTAGAACTTTGATTATTTTTTTTAAATCATTTGAGAAATCATCTTGCCAGAGAACAGTTGGAAATGATAGTCCTAAGCAGCTCAGAGGCAGCTCAGCTGGCAGACTTCAAAATAGGGCCATTGTATTACACATTTAAACTGGAAAAATTAATGGTTTGGCAGTGAGAGACTAGATCAAAAACTGACACTGTCCTGGGGTTTTGCAAGTAGGCAAGGACCAAGGGCATGAGGTGGGGCTGAGCTGGCCCAGCATGCTGCTGAGCTGTGCAGAATGAAGGCCAGGCCAGGTAGGGTGTCCCTGCCGTGGGCAGCTCAGACCTCAGCCAGCAGCACCCCACATCACTTTGCCTTGCTGCATCCTAGTTCCCCTTACCTGTCACCAGGGACACCAGCACTCTCTAACCCAGCAGCACATTCAAACATGGAGTGGGAGAGCATCCTGCCCTGCAGGTCAGGGATCTCAATCCATGCTGCAAAATCAGCATCCAGATGCCATTGTTTCTGGGGTGTGTGCTGGCTGCAGCAGCAGCAGTGGGCAGCTACAGGCATCTGAGAAACCAAGTGTGTGAGGCAGTGGTTTGGGGCAGACCACAGGGGACTACTTCTTCCTTTTCTTCAATTCCTAGTGGAGAAATAGAAAGGCAAGTGTAATCAATTTGGCATATATCTATTTACTATGAGCACATACAAAAGACTCATAACATATCTCCTCCCCCACCTTTGGCAGCCAGCCTACATGTTGGCAAGCAAAAGATGTTATCTTAAAGATTCACTGCAATACCCTGAGTCATGCTGGAAGTTTGAATCCACCAGGAAGCCTGCTGAAGTCAAGGTCCTGGTGCAGGGACGCTGCCTTCCTTTGCATTGCTCATAGCGAAGTTCACGGGGTCGAATGCTCTGCAGCACCAGCAGCGAGGGGGCTCACGGAGAGCGACACTTCACCCGCCTGTTCCAAAGAATGGGAGATATGAGCGTCCACTCCTGGTCCTGGGACCAAGATTACAACAGCACTGCTCCTCCGAAATTCTGCCTCAGCCAACTGGGCTTTAATTGGAACTCCAGCTAAACCTCACCTTCCTTTGCACGGCCCCTGGGGCAAGTGAGGTTGCTGCGGTGGCTGCCTTGGGGCGCCAGGCTGTGGGAGACGCTGTAAGCTTGGGTATGTGACAGAGGAGCAAAAGCAGTGGAGCTAAACTGATTTACATCAGCCTGCACGGTTGGGCAACAGAGCATAGCCATTCAAGGGAGGAATAGCAAATTCAAAGCCCAGCATTAACACAACGCTCAGCTGAGCAACTCAAGGACTCCGAGGAGAAGAAATTCAAACCATGCAGCTGCCTTAAATCAGGTGGATTTGGCAGCCAAGAGCTTTTTCATGTCGCCATCAGGCAAATTCAGACTTATGCAGCAGAAACCTGAACTTTTCTGGGGGAAGAGGACTCCTCCCAAACTGTAACATTTTCTGTAGAAGCAGGTATTTGTTCCCACTATTTCAGCGACAGTCACTTTACAGAGTAGCCAGAGCTCAGCAGAAATAAAGTCATATGGCCTCTGCAGATGATGGGATACTGCATACCTCAGTAGTCCTCAGTAAACAGCAGAGCCTGGACCACAAAACATGTTTTAACCAGACTGTGCAGCAACAGGTTTTCAGCCATCCCTGGACTGAAAAACAGCATAGCAAAATGCTGCATCACTGAAATCCATTTGAGGGAAAGGGGGCTCACGGGGGGCTCTGCTCCAGATGTACATTGGAACCACATTTTGGGGAGAGGCGAACACAAAATATATCTCGTTGTAGTCATCTGCAAACTACCAGATGGAATTAGCACATTTGTGGCAGCTGTTAGTTATTGCAGGGAGATGTATAGATCTGAAGGCTAAAGGATCAGATAAAATCATTTCATATGAACTCCTGCAAGACACAGGCCACAGAAACACAAGCCCGTAATTTCTGTTTGACCCCAAGCTTGTCTCTTAGAGAGACCTTCAGTCTGGATTTGAAGATGCTGAAGGATGGAAACTCTTCCATCCTTCCAAATACATTAGTAGGGAATCTTAAGCGTTAACAAGGGAGACACCCCGTTTTTACCTGTCTTCATCTTTCAGGCATTGTATATTGTTATGCTTTTGTCCTCCAAATTAAACGACACTCTGCTCCCAGAAGGCTTATTTCTAAATAAGTACTTAGAGATGATGATCCAGTCACCTCTTAACCTTTCCTTTGTTATGCTAAATTAGTTTAAGCTTCCTTCATGGCTCCCTTCAGAGAAAGTTTTCCAACCTTCTTCTCTCCCAAGGCAAGGTCTGGCAGCCCCTCCGGCCCCACCGCCCCACCAAAGCAGCTGCTTAATTGAGCAGGAAGCCAAAGCTGATTAAGCAAATCACTCTGGAAGGTAAGGAAACATGCTGGTGGACACACCCCTGTTGTCCTGAGGCTTCCACAGGACTTCCTTGTCCCAGACTGGATACGCTGATACCCAACCATCATTCCTCCCTAAGTGCCCTGCCAATGGCACCCTGCCTGGTGCCACTGTCACCCAGCCCCATGGCCCTGCCTTCCCAGCACCCAGGGCACCGGGAGATGCTGTGCACAGCCAAATCTGTTAAGCAATTAATTAACAGTGATAATTAACCTCTTCGATTACTTTTATGCCATTCTCAACAAAACTCTGGGGTGCTTTTGTTTACTTGCTGTGTGGCAACTGCTTGATGGATTTATAGGAAGTAAATTAATAAATAGGAAGTACCCATGGAAAGAAATAATTGGAAGGACTTAATGTCACTGATTAAATTATCCATTCAAAAAGCAAGCGTTTCAGCAAAGCTTTTTTCTTCTCCCCTACATGTGCACATCAGGAGCTCAGTGCCTGCCAGGCCACCTCTCCCTGCGCCGACGCATCTCTCCTTAAAGCCCATCTGTGCCACAGCGCTTCAAAGGCACGTGGCGGTGCCTGACAGCGAGGATGACATTTGTCACGCCGACCTTCACCACCGCATCATTCCCCCTGCTGTCCCAACACCCGTCTTCTGCCCACGCCTCCGTGCTCCGAGCTCCACGCTGACATTTCCAACTCCGCAGCGCAGGGCCTGTCCGGCTGCAGCCGGAGAGCGCGGGCCGCACCCTCGGGCCCGCCGGGCCGTGGGGCGGGCGCGGCCCCTCAGGGCTCTGGGGCCGGCACCGGCGGGGCACGGCGGGCACAGCGCGGGCTTCTCGGTGCGTGAGCCCCGAGCTCCATCTAGCGGGGCCGGCAGGGCCGGGCCGGGCCCGTCCGTGGAGCTGCCGGTGGCACCGCTGCCTCCGGGGGCTGCGGGCCCGAGCCCGAGCCCCGCCGGCCCTGGCTGCCCACAGGGCCCGTGCCCGTGCAGAGGAGACCAGAGCCAGCAGAAGGCTCGGGGGGTTTATCTCTGCGATGAGCCCGTGCTGCCGAAAGGAGCGGGGAGCTCGGCTGGGGAGAGTAGATTGCGGTCGCAAAGGGCTGTCCCTGCACACGCGGCCCCAGAAGGAACGGCGTCTAAAGGACCATCTCCAAATATCACCCCGGCACACACACGGGATGCAGCACCGCATCCCCTGGGCCTTCCCGGGCAGAGCTGGCACCGGGGATGCTGTTGCACGGTGTGATAACACCAATCCAGATGGCTGCTGCACCTGGGGCACAGCAAGCACATCCCAGGGCCAGAGTTCAGCCAAGAAATTCAGTGGGGTGAGGGATGTTTGAATCTTCTCCCCCTTTCTAAACCTCTTTAGTGACATAAAGCCAGCACTGACACCAGCTGCAGGCTTACTAAATCACTCTTTGCCTCTCTTCTCTCTCTTTCTCTCAAAGATTCCTCACTAAAACCCTCATGGAAAAGTTCACAGGTTGCCTTTATGAGTAAGTTACTTATAATCTGCTGGCTGTTCATCTATTGTTCCCTAGACTTTTTAGATATTATTTTCTCTGTAAACTTGGGGAAGGGATGCAGACAGATTCAAGGCTTAGATGACATTTTCAGACACTGCTCTGCTCCATAGGTCACAAGGTTTGAGCTTTGCACCCCATTCTCCATGGAGAATTAACATGTCCCTCCCACCAAAGAGAGGAGGTTTCATACTCACTTCTAGCATTACTTTCTGCCCAAAGGGTGCAGTATTTGGTGTTCCTGTGGAGTCCTGAGAGCACACTTGGCATGGGCTGAGAGGAGCTGCTGCCCAGACCTAGTGTCTAGATGGTGTTCAAAGCTCATACTCCAGATGAGAGAGGGGTGGATGAGTGCTCCTTCTGGCTGGGCCTCCTTCCCCCACTATTTACCAGTGCGTAAAGGAAACAAGGTTGCAGCACAGAACATCATGAAATTTGCCCTAAAAAAATTAAAGAAAGCAACAAATGTTAACTTACCCTCTTTATTTAAGTCAATGGGGCAAGAGTTAAGTTTTTTCTCTGCAGTATTGAGAGCAGCCACCTTTCTCTTTTGTAAGGAAGAGCAGAGTTTGTCACTGAGGCTGTAGGGAAAGTTCAGCTCCTAGAAGTACTGGTAACAGAGGGGCCCTGCTTCTTACAGGATGGACAAGAGCTGCAACCACCCCCTGTGTTTCTCCAGTTTTGTGTTGACATTTTTATTTTGCGTTGCTCCTTATCAGCTCCGGGCCAGCCTGGCCCACAGGCAGCTGATGACATTTCCAGTCATCGGCATTTTTCCAGTTGAGCTGAGATTAAACCAGTGTCTTCTGGTAAGGACTTGTGCATTAAAGGACTGAAAGAGCGCTAACAGCCTCATCAAGGACCCGGGCTTTCCGCGGTCTCACAGTGCCCCTGCCGTCGTGCCTGCTGTGTTTCAGAGCTGGTGCCACCTGCACCTGGAAAGGTTCAGGGAGGGCCGATGGCCAAGCCAGCAGGGTGCTGTGCTGTGCTGGCACACAGGCCTCAGGCACTGCCACCGTGGCTGGCTGCTTCCACCTGGCGAATCAAAGTCCAGACATCACCCACCTCTTCTGCCAGAAAAAACAGAATAAATTGTAAATCAGGGTCTGCAAAAGCCTTGCCAGCAACGCTCCTGCCTGTGCCCTGGCTGCCCACCTGTTGCAGCAGGGTTGGCTCTGACCCTCCCTAGGAATAGCGTTGGGCACCTGATTCCCAAATTGCATTTAACAGTCCAGGGTAAAAGTCCGTACAGAGGATACCAATTGGTCTTCATCAGCTTTTCCGCACCTAAAAACATCACCACTTTGAAGTCTTTTTGTTCTGACTTTCCCAGGATGTGTCAAGAACTTGATTCAAAAGAACACAGCCTGCAGCCCAGTGAGACACCAAGCCTTGGGTGTA
Source organism: Dicaeum eximium (assembly GCA_013396995.1). Taxonomy (NCBI): domain Eukaryota; kingdom Metazoa; phylum Chordata; class Aves; order Passeriformes; family Dicaeidae; genus Dicaeum; species Dicaeum eximium. Next base: position 676,180 of record VWZP01006935.1, read on the forward strand.
TGAAAGTGTATGCAGAAACACATTTCTCCATGTATTGAAGCTTGATTTTATGTGGTCTGGACACTGCCTTATGGAGGAAAGGGCAAGACAGGTAAAAAAATGACAGTCTGTTTTATGGATGTGCAAACACACACCTCACAACACACCTGGCTCAGTTCATTCTGAGAAGTCTCCTGTGAAGGCCTCCACATTGGCACTCTGGCAGGGGAAGCTGTGGCTCTCTCAAATATGTGTCCACAGATTCACAGCTAACAAACTAGCTACTGGCATTTAGGATGGCAGAAAAAATGGCATGTGTGTCTTGGCAGGTGTCTGTAATAACAAATAACAGTAATCATAATAACAAAAATTACAATAATCATAAGAAACAGTAATAAATGACCCTGCATGCTGCCAGCTGGACTGAATTGTCTGTGCAGAGCAGTCCACGAGCTCTCCCTGCTCGGAAAGCAGAGATGCCACATTATCAAACAATTCCTTATCTGAAGAGAGCCAATGAGCATGGCCTGCTTCCCCTGGTCTCTTTACCCCCAGTAAAATCTTCCAGCAGTGAAAAAATCACTTACATCATAGGCATTCACCAGAAATCAAAGCCCTGGCAAGTTATTATTGCCCTGACACTCTTCCCAAGAGTAGGCTAATGCTGAGTTCTTTATCCCTTCTGTATTCCTGCTTTCCCTGACAACCTTGATTTTTTTTGCATTTGCAGGCAGTTCTGCTCTATTTGACACAGCTCACCTGCCTGTCTAATGACTTCACATCGTCCGTCTGTCCTGCAGAGCAACCGTCCCCAGGGCAGCTCTGCCTGTCCCACCTGCATGCTCAGCCTGGTGTTTCCTCAGCAATTCGGCTTTGGAAACACATTTCCTTCTTCTCCAGTGCAAGGGACGAGCTGAAGCTGTGAATGCCAGCCTTGCACAGCACTGCCCACAGCTGGACTATGAGGAGGTGGCAGCCTCAGCCCTTTCTGAGAGGCGAGGAGATGAGGGCAGGCGAAAGAGGGCAGCTGGCATCCCCCGGCCAGGCACAGGGCTGATCTGCTCAGGAGCCAGCCAGCCTCTGGTGCAGGAGGGACTGCAGGCACTTCTTCAGCTGTACCCCCATGGGATGGAGGGCAGAGGAGCTTGGGGATCAGGCTGCTGCTCCTGCAATTGAATGTTAGAATTAAAATTGGGATTTGCCATGTGTTGTACTTGATGTGTCCCTGGAGCTTCTGGCTCCTGGCTGGGCAGCAGAGAGCCCAAAAGATTGGTCGGTACCATGAGCCTTGTCACCCAGCCACAAAGCAACCTGGCAGCTGAGGTGCCTAAAATATCATTTTGTTTCCTAAGAACAAAGTTTCCATTTCCCCAGGAAGGCCCCCTGGGCCTCACCCCAGCAGCCCCACGGGCAATATCTTGGGGCTGCCTTGGGGAAGGCTTCAACAATCTGCTGCCCTGGCGAGCCACGCACCCCTGCCAAAGCTCCTGTTGTCACTGCCTGTCTCTGAGGGGCACAAAGGTCCAGGTAGCAAACTCCACCAATATTCCCCCAGTGTGACATCCCACTGGGTGGGCTGTGAGGGTGTTGGAGTTGCCTGAGCTCCTGCCAGCCTGGGAGCATTGTAGGAGAGCTGTGCCTGCTGACCCGAGCCCCAGGACATGACAGAAAGCGGCATGTGCTGACAGAGAGCACAGCAATGGCCTTCCTGTGTGCTGTCGGGATGAGGGTTTGGAGCTGTTATGTTTTCTGGATACAGTGAGATGAAAATATGAGCTTTCCAAATGACTTGAGATTAGCTGGAGGGAAACAACAGAGGGGGAGAGCAAAGCACATCCCTGCTGGATTTAACTGCTTGCACACCATGCACACGCTGCCCTTCTGCAAAGCCCAGGCAATGTAGCCCTGGTGGGCTCTGGAAAATTGCACCCTTGGCTGAGGGCACATGGGTCCTCTTCAGAAGTGACCAAGGCTGTTCTGGGCTCAGCGAGAGCCAGGCAGGTCCCCTGGGCCTAAATCTCCCCTTCTGGCTCTGGTACAGGGTCTCATCTGGGCTAGGGTACCCTGGAGCGAGGTTCAAGGTGATCTTGAGTCCTCAGCTATTATCAGGTGTGCTGAAGAGAACCATAGAGAGCTGTTCCCAAAGCCACTAGAGGGCAGGGAGAGAGCAGGGGCTTTGGCAGGGATCACCAACACCACAAGCTGGACATGATGAGGAGCCATCCCCACCACGCTGTGCACAGCCGCACCAGCCTGCCTGCCTGCCTGCCAGCTGAGCAGGTCTGAGGAGCAAATTCCAGCTGTTTACATGCTTAAGATATGCAGATACATGAGGCACAGGCCTCAGACACCAAAATACCTCATTGTACTTGCAAATTAAGCATCTCAGTATTTAAGTGCACAGAATTTGCAGGTGCCATTAATTTTCCCCACAGTTTGGTGTCTGGTGTTAACTGGAGGCAAGAGAGTTGTCAACAGGAGAGCACACCTGCAGTTTTGAGACTGCCTTAAAATCAGTGACAAAACAGCTACAAAACCCAGAATCAAACTCAGGCAAGCTGATGAAGCCTGCAGAAGAGGCATCTCAGCAGGACAGGGCAGCTGTTGTCACCTGTGGAGCCAGGCAGGCACAGTTGCTGTGTCCCTAAAAGGACCATGAGACCCACTTACCTGACAGCCTGTTAGTGCTGAAGCTGATGCCAGCCAGTCTGTTCTCTCTCCTGAAGGAGAGCCCAGGTGATAAATACTCAACAGGAGCTCTTTCATCACAAAAGAGGAAAAAAATAATCAGCAAGTGATACACTCTTTGAGTAAAGCTTCTTTCCCATCAGACTGTCACACGTAACTGCCAAAAAATGTTCAGAGTGGAAGATGAGACAAGGAAAAGCTTAGAGAGGTTCATTACACCTGAAAATGAGATACATGTTCAGAGCAGCAGTTAGGAAAGACATCAACATTGTCTGCAGGAGTCCAGCAAATTAATGCATCTTACCCAGTGTCACCAGCAAAGGGCTGGTTAAGGAAGCAGAAACTTTACTGTAAAACATGCAGTTCTTGGTGGGCTATGGTGAAAAGAAAGAGCCAGGAGCCTCTTACTTCCCAAGGGGGGCTGCGGGGAGTCATGTGCTGGCATTCATCTATAGCCAATGGAAACTGAAAACAAGGAGGATCACTCAGCTTGCAAGTGGGATTTCTGCAGCAGACAGATGACTGGCTGCATCAGGACAGCCCCTAGGAGAGGTGAGATGGGTGGCAGTCATGATTTTTGTGCAGGTGAAGTAAAGCAGTTTTGGAAAAAAAATGGGTTTAGTAATGTCTAGGATTCAAATGCAGGGTTTTCCTAAAGTATAAATAATCCCTTATGTTGGTATACTATTTTCTTCTTATGAAGAAATTGGTCTGGATTTCAATCTTTGCTGCCTCCTCCATCACATGGCATTTCAACACCACACAGTCACATGCTTCCTCTTCAAGATATTCCCAAGAGGTAGGAAGGTGCAATTAGCAGCCTACAGCATCAAGAAGCATGTGCAGGAGCATGGGACATTTCTGGTTTAGCCATGGGATGACCAAGTGTCTCAGCATGGGGCCATTCTCCCCCTGGACCTGACCCTCATGAGACACCATGAAGCACTGGGGAGAAGTTTCTGAGCAAACCAGCACAGCAAGGGCTGTTCTGGCTCCTCTAGCTGCTAACAGGGAGGAGGGCTCAGGGAGCATGGAGGGTGGGGAAGGGGAAGCCCATCTTTCTACCTGCACAATAATAGTGCAGAGGAGGAAGGAGAACGCTGTTCAGACACTGAAGTTGGGTCTCACCTGTATTGGGTCATAAGTGAAAGCTCTCCTAACAGCTCTCTGCAGGATAATCTGTGGGTTTTCCTGTGGATAGGTTAAGTGACTCTCAGACTAGAAAGTGCTGAGCAGTGCTCCTGGTACATTATCTTTTCTAATACTTCCTTTAAGATCCTATTCCAGACAATACAAGTGATGACTCTTTTCATAAAACTCAGCCATAGAAGTTACATTAGCACAGGACAGGTAGTACAAGCTCACCTGTGGAGATTGCCATGAGCCTGCAAAGCCACCCATTGCCTTTCAGAGAGGGGCCTGTAAACCAGGTGTATTTTAAAACCTCCCAATCAGTGTTGTAAATTGTGTGCTGACACCCAGCCTCCAGTGGCAGACATAAGTCCCAAATAAAAGGTCCTCCTGGGAAGGACATGACAGATGATAGAGAAGTCTCAAGGAAAAAAGGTGTTTGCAGAGATGCAGGAGCTTCACCCAGTGAGTCTGGAGCTGTGTCCTGGTTTAGGACAGACTGGGGAAGAAAACCTCCCCTAGAAAACAAACCTCCTTCCCCNCGCCGAGCGAGCGAGAGATAGGGGGGGCAGCGGGGGGAACCCGCCGCCCTAGACAAAACAAATTCCAAAAAGCGATTGGGATACGAGGCACCGTCAGCCTAGGACAAGCTGTCAAAATCCAGGTTGTCAGGATAATTGAAGAAAAACAATTTCTTAAAGAGTAATGAGCTAAATGAAGGGAATGTATTTCCTCAGCTCAAACAGGATATGCTGTTTCACACAGTGGAGGAGCCTAGTGAGACATTTTGACATACATACTCAGGCACTGAAGAGCTGCAGCCTCTTTAGGAAATTAAGTAATGAGAGTGAATAGGAATAAAGGAAAGTGCCTCTTTGGAGCAGATGAAAAGACTCCAGATGTGTACACGGCTGTGACTGCTTCATATTGTTTGGGACTTTCAGTCCTGAAAACAAGAGAGACAATCCTGATGAAATATGTAAGTCTTCACCTGAATGCTATAAAGACAGAATCAAATCTAATGCTAAAGCTCAAATACAGAAAGGAAATGCAAGAGGAAATGAAAAGGGAAAAAGAATCACCCCTTGAAAAAAGTAATAAAGATATTCCACTTCCCCACACTCTCCCTTATCTCACATCACTTGGGGAGCATTGATTCTGCTCACACGTGAGCTTCTGCACACACTATGCCACTCATTGCAGGATGCAATTTCTTGGTTTGAAAAGAACAATTGGAAGTGAGAGCCTTGTTGTGCTTGTCAGCATCCCCAGCTTTACAGGTCACACAACACACTGTCACTGTCATTGCCACCAGGTGCTCCCTGGCAGCTCTGTCACGGCCACTCTGGAATAAACCCAGCACAGGACAGGAACTACCTTGGGCTGATTATTAAACACTCAGGCTACACTTATATTTTAAAAAACCTCTTACAATGGTCGGCTGCTCCTTACAGAGTTTGGGCAATGAAATGAAGTCAGGAATGCAAAACTAAAGATGATGGACCAAGCAGGCCTAGTCCTCCGCTGTAGCAAACTGCAGCATCTTTGCCCAGCTCATGCCCATCCACCTGGGTTCTCACTGTTTGCTTCTTCCAGGGCCCAGCATTCCCAGGGTGTAGCACCACCCACACACTTGCTGGGACCACACTTCTGAGGCCCCTTTAAACAGCCCTGTCAGGCTGGCACAGGCCTGGTCTGGAGGACACAGCCCAATCTGGGTGTAGTTCAGGGAACAGAAGGACTAAGCAGGAAAGCCCCTGCCAGCAAGGCTCATTCAGCCTGACTCAGACGAGAATATCCTACAGTCCTGCCTTAGCTGTACCCAAGTCTGTGATGACAGCACTCTGCACTCTTCCACCACTGCATGTTTTTTGTGGGCACAAGCAGGCTGCTCCCACCAGGAGAGCAGCTCAGCAGGCACTGATCCCCTGGGCCCTGCCCTGCAGCTGGAGCAAACACCTCTGCAGATAACGCTGCTAACATCAGTTTATGTCCTTTGAGACACCAGGGCTCTGCTCCACCACATGCTGTTGGGGTGACTGCAGAGGAGAGCACCACTGCCTTCGTTCTGCACCTCCACCCTAAAGAACAGCATTTCTCTCAGCACAGATCATGACAGGAGGATTATCAGAAGGATGCCATGCACTCAGATAGGCCATTAGCAAGGAACAATCCCTAGGTAAATAATTAGCAAATTACGTGTTTGAAAACAAATGGAGAAAACTTAATTCTTGATTGTTAACAGTCTGGCATCTTTCAAATTAAAATTACAGCCAATAAGCAATTTCATACTGTGGGCCTTTCACAGTAATATTTTCCTTTGCCAAGCCATTTTCCCAGAGTAAACAAGAACCTCTGAGAATGCTTATCTTAGTATAAAGCCTTGCAAGAAAAATAAACAGAATTATGTCCAAAATGAAAAATAAAATAGCATGTGTTGGTTTTACAGCACTGGGAAAGGCATAAAACTTAATACTCCAAGTGCAAGAGGTTGAAGCTGTTTGCTGTCATCAGTGTATCCCTTCTATTGAACACCATCTTCCACTGCAAATCAAGTCCCAAACAGCTGGTGGAAAAACAAGAGGCAGAAGGAAAACAAGGCTGAATTGTGAAGTATATGGATGATTTGTTCTTATGGCATTAGAGTTGACAAAAGTAAAAAGAGGAGCTCCTTTTTTAGTTCTGATGTATTTTAAGAATTTTGCACCACAGGCTACATTTCAATTACAGGACCAGGGTGTAACAACATGATGCTTAAAACTACCAGTTCTCCAGGCAGGAAGTTTCACACCAGGATGGCCACCCATACAGGACAGGGTAAGTAATGTGGGCTGGGGGCCTGGTAAGACAGCAAGAGAGTTAAAAATAACTGACTGTCACAGCTGCTTGGACTGCAAACTGGAGCTTCAGACAAGAGAGAACTGCAAGGAAAAGTTGGGTCCACTGGGTTAAGTTGGGATCTAAGACAGCAAAATCTGCAGTTTGTCCACCAGAGACAGTCACTGAGCAGCACAAAGACAGAACAAAGACAAGGAGGCAGATGTGGAGCAGAGAGTGTTCAAGATGATGGTGAAGCCAGCTGTGCTGCCAGGTGTCACAGGGATGCTGAGGTGCATGGGACAATGGGCAGCCTCTGAGATGGACTTCCAAAGTGCATGCAGACACCAGAATGGAAAGGGAGCTGAAAGAGAGGCTTTTTATGTCACTCACTGATTCTGAACAGATTGACTTACACTGAGTCACTGGCTTTTTTCTGTTTATATCCCCCATCATTTTCTGTACAGTTTGGATTATATTTAGAGTCACAAGATGATCTATACATTGTTTGTCTCATTCATACTCAGCTTAGACCAGCCTGATGGGGATTTTGGCACTGGTTAAGAGCACCAGTCATAAAATCCAGCAAGGAGCAGGAAAAGACAGATAGAAAGCCTGTGGATAAATATCCTGTGTTACTGGGGGGAAATTAAGGAAAAGAGAGCCTGCAAGTATTCAATTAATTGAGACTTAAGATGCCACCCAGCTGCCCTGTTCTCTGTCACCTGGCAAAGGCAGATGGCATCAGTGCTGCCTGTGGGCCAAGTGTGCCCAAAGCCAGGGACATACTCAAAGATGCACAGCACGACCTCTGTGAAACACTTTGCTCCCCATAGCACAGGGCTGTGTGAAAGTAGCCAACATCACAGCAAACCAGGATGAGCAGGACTGGTAGCTTTTAAAGCATTTTTAATGGGAAATGGTGTCTGATAAAGACATCATCTTTTTGGCATGTCATCACAGGAAATTTACTACAGGCAGGCAGCTTACCAGGACAAGCAAAATATCACAGGAGCTTTACTGAATTTTTCTAAGATTGTTTGTCAACATCCTCATCCCCATCACCTTTGAAAGGGCCAACTGAGACCTTGCCTGATTTTAATTTCATAATTAGGGATATTAGGAATAGCTCTGCCAAGCAAGGTCTCATACCTGGGCAGAGCTGGTAGAGATAAAAGAGACGAGTGAAGAGGATAAGGTTTGACAGGGAACAATTCTGAGTTCTAGGAATCTAATTTTGCTTACTAGAATCTCTTCAGCAACAATTTTAGTTGCAGTTTGAGGGGAAAGGAGATGGAGAGGACAATGAGCAAAACACTGGGAAAAAAAGGAGGAGAAAAAAACAACCTAAAAGCTATATTAAACAGTAGGACCCAAGGGAGAACAGAAAAAAAAAATGAGATTATTAACAGAGGAAACTGGCTGGCTCCACTGAGCAAACGTTGGTAAACAGAAAAATTAAATTCTGCAGGATTAAACAAGGCATTATACTGGCTGGGGAAAAAAGGAAAAAACAAACCCAACAAAAACCCAAAAATCACATGCTCTCAGAAATAAGTCAAGTGGTTTTACTGACTTAAACAGTCAACTGGACTAAAAAAGCTCTTTACTAAAGCAACCATAGCCAATGTATGGAAATTGCTGAGAGTACATATTATAGAAGAATGCACATTTAAGGAGGTACCCTCTGCTGATGCTAATACTTGTCTCTTGATTCAGGCAGTAAATTTAAATGTCTGCAGCCACAGGCAACAGGAACATGCAGAGAAGAACCCCATGTGTCTTGGATTTCACCCATCCATATCCTTCTGGGCACTTAAAGAATCATCCCTTAAACTTCTCTAGCCATCCAGCTGGGTTCTTCCTAATGGAGTGATGGCAAAGAACATTTTCCCTTAGCAAATGGAAAATAAAATCCAACAAAGGTTATCTTTAAGACCTGCCCAAAACTGGCTGAAAGAACTTTTAATGCCCCTGGAACTCGGGCAGCTCTCCTAACCCCGAAAGGGACTGACACCACCACAGAGAGATACAGGGAAGCTGTAACCATGTACCACATGTCCCATGTGGAAATGGCAACAACAGTCACTTTGGGAAATTCTGTGAACAATTCTAGGGTCTGGTTCTGCACAAATTCCACTGGCACAAATGTGGACCAGCTCTGCCAATGTGGTATTATAACTGAGACTCACAGCTTGAAATCAAACCTTGGCAGAGTACTGGCCCAGATCTGACATAAATCAGCCTCTCTGTTCTTGCTGATGCTTTGGCACAAGGTGCCTGAGGGAGAGTTGTTGCTACCCCTTCAGCTGGAGTTTGCACCCAATGCATTCCTTCTTGAGTTCTGCCACTCTCAGCACATGCAAAGCTTTGGTGCAAGAAAGCTGCAGCTTGGGGAGAAAGGTTTCAACACACTTAAAACCCTGGAAAAAACAGGAATTTTTTCATCTGTGAAGTTCTTTTTAGCATGTTATGCTGTAGATGCTCTGACACAGGACTAGACAGATGGAAGGGTCTGTATCAGGTGCCAGCTGTGCTCTGACACAAGCCTTTGCCCTCCCTGGGCCACAGCACAGGCTCATGGCACTGGTGTGCAGCTGGGAAGACCCTTTCCCTTCCCTGTCACCAGAGCACTTCCTCTGCTGCTGCAAAGGGCCATCACTACATCCAGAACAGTTGCAATGGGGAAGCTGGAAGTGTTTGAAGCCCATGACACCTCCCAGGAAACAGGGGCTTGCAGAACACAAGGGAGCTGTGAAAAGCACTGTTGAGTGTGACAGCATTTAGGGCTGCATCAGCTACCGAGCCAGCATCAGCTGCCTGGCAGGCACCACAGCAGGGCCCCACAAATCAGATTTGCAGGAGGGCCCTGGGGCTGGCTGATTACAAGGGGGTTTTTCTGCCAGAGTTGCACAGTATGAAAGTAAACACTTGGAGCAGTCAGGAACTAGAAGCTGGTGCACAAGCTGAGCAGAAACTGAGCCAGGCTGAGTTTACATTGCAGGACTCTCCTCCACACTAGGGAGACGTTGGCCATCACAAATGGGACGGTGAACAAGACCTGAGTCTCTTGGTCCTAAGGACATCTGTCCAGGGAGGTATTGGATATACACACAGAACTTCTGTGCCACTGCTCCCCTACAGAAGCACAAGAATTCACCTGAATATCAAATATACTTTGCTTTCAGGGACATTTCAATTTTTTCCCCCTAGATTCAGTGGTACCAAGGCTCTTCACTGGCACCTTCCACAAGTTATAAATTAGCAATTACAATAAAACAAGACAGCCATTCCTGGGCTGAATCTCATGCCAGTAAACATGATATTCACCTCTTAGCCCCTTAAAGCAAGCATCCTGTATCTCTAGGACAGACCTGAAAGCTGCAGAGTACCAGCCCTGTGCTTGGGGCATAGGGGCCAGGGGATACTGTGGAAGATGGCCCCCATTATTTCCTGCAGATGGGACAATTGCCTGTAACTATGGTGGGAGAGAGGTTGTTTTCACCTCTGCAGGAAGCCAGCTCCCACATTTAATGAAGGTTTCTCTTTCCAATTGCTTCACCAAATACCAGAGCAACACTTGCTCTGGTAACAAAATGTCACTTGCTTTTCAAGTACAAACTAAATGAGCTTTCCTGAGAAAATAATTGCCAGCTATTAAAAAGCTACTGTTGGAGCTTGAGAAGACTATTAAAATACAAAGAGAAATGTACCACATTCTTCCTGAATTGATACTTCAAACAAAACCTATTTTTGTTTTGAAATGTGGCACTAGAACAATGACCAGTAGCTTTTGTAAAGTTTCAGACTGAGAGCCAAGCAATCATTTTCTAAGAGCAGCATTTCTGTGTTGTTCATGAAAATAGTGGGGGGAAAAAGCCACAGGTGAGTCAGTCTCTGCCTTAGTCAGCAGAGGAGTCTCAATCTACCTCTCATCAAGCCCACGCTGGGCAATGTCCCACTCAGGACTAGAGTGGACACATCTGCCTCTGCCAGGGAGTCATCCCCAGGGAAAAGCTCCCATTTTCCTAATTTCCACCTTCTTAGTCCTCATTACAGCCTCAAATCTTACACCAAACAGCAACTTACTGTTGCTGTTTTCTCAAAAGCAGATTTTAAACAAGTATTCTCTCCATAAGAGTCAACTCCTCCCCTTGCCATTTTGAGTGCTACTTGAGATGGAGCACTTTGAAGGATCAGCTTTGTAATATCCACATTAACAGCCAGAACTGCATCAGGAACAGACCAGAACTGTCTCATCTCTCTTACCCCTAGTGTCCAATCGCCTCAGGCCCATAACTTTGAGAATTCCCTAGAAAGGAGAAGGTTGGAGTAGATTTTCTTGAGCCATATTGCGCTGAACTTGCACTGCTGCACTTTCCTTTTGTTGACTTTAAGCATCTGTTCTTTTCTGTCATCGCTCTGTCTTGATAAAGGTCTGGATGCAACACTTTCAGTGTACTCCCACCTCCTGGGAACACAAGGTATTAGAGCACAGTTTCATCTTTGCCACGAAACCTTTGCAGCACATGTTGGCATGAAAGACTACACCATTCACTGACACTACTTACCCCTCGGCCTGAATTACAACCAGGTACTGTGAAATGCTGCCCTAATTACGCTGTCTAAAATAGCTGGGTCACTGTTCATTAAAAGAGAAGTCGAATTACTGAATCTCTCTCTCATCAATCTCTGTTGGTTGTTATTCCCATGACCAGGTCAGCATTGCTAATGAAAAACAGAACCTGGGAGATGGCCTCACCAAGGACACAGCTGCTCCCTCACAAGTCACAACCTCAGACACAATGGAGATGGAGACAAGCAAAGCAAACGCCACTGGAAGCACAAACCCTCATGTCAGAAAGCAGAGGCAAAAGACTTCACAAAACAAACGGTGAGAGGGAGATGCAGCAGCCATCTACTTACTGCCAAGTGTCCAGGGGGTACTCTGTCTAAAGAGAGGACATCCTTCAAGCTACTGTGGAAAAGCCACTCTGGGAGCTCAACCCTGTCCCTGGAAGGGCAGTGCCAGCCAAGGCAGCCCTGCTGGCACCAGCTGCAGCAGGGTGGCACAAACAGCAGCTGTCTCTGACCAATGTAGGTCACATCCATGCCTTGGCCTGGCAAACCTGCCTGAGAGCTGACCAGAGCCCCACAGCACCATCATTTCTCATCCGCGTGCTAATCACCAAATAACGCCAAACTCCAACTTAACCAGTTTTGTTGATGAAGCAAGAATGTATTTTTTAAATCTCAGGTAACATAACAACATACATGAGAAAATTCTGTTCTATACCCCTTAAATTATGCTTCCTCAAACTGGAAAACAGGATGAAGAGGATCTGGTCTCCAGACCAGTGATCCAGAGCTAGAAAGCACTATAATTAGAACCAGGACTGAGACTGAAGACCCCAGGTTGTTAGCAAAACTAATTAGCTAATGTCATTAGAAAGCAACAGAGAACAAGCAAGAGCCGACTCAGACTCTACAGCAATCTAAGCAAAGGACAGTTTAATAACTGTACTTACGATATGTTTTAAAAGGAAAAAAATCACTTCATGGAGTAGATTTCATCCTGGGCAACATCCATACGTCTTGGACTTGGCAAAATGGCTTGGAGAAGAGGGTTTCATCATAGTAAACACAGCTACTTCACAGCAAGATTTATTAATACATCCAAAAGAAAGAAAGAAAATCATTTTGTCACACTATATACAGATAATACATACAGTGTTTTATACACATATTACATCAGTTTTTACACAAGAAAAATATACATAAAAATGTAAACTTTTGTATACAAAAACCCTTAAACAAATTAAACAAGGACCAGATAACAAAAGGAGACCAATCTATTATCATTTAATTGATTTTTTTTTTCTCTTAAATGGTAATACAGTACATTCATTGAGAAGTATGAGGAACATGTGAGCCAACCTTTCCTATTTAAAGGGAAAGTACAAACATAAGCTTTCCTCCCCGCCCTTGGAATGCTGTCCGTGAGCCTCCAGCACTAGAAGCAGTGGTGCGAGTTGCCATTGCTGCCAGGGCCCTGAAGGAAGGAGCCCTTCTTCTGGGGCACCTCCATGCACCACACTGTCCCACAGCGACACCTCCACAGAAGCGAGCTGGGCTGGGCTGTTTGTGCGGGTTAGCCAGGCTCCCAGCTAATGCCGTGAGATGGACGCAGCAGGGCCCGTTTGTATGTTCCCTTTAAGCAGTCATTAAGTGGATTAGCGTTGCTGGAGGAAGTTGCTTATTTTTCCCAATGTATGGTATGCTGAACACATGTGTCAGATATGAGAGGGAAGAAGGAAGGGGTGTAAGAGACTGCTAATCCTTGCTACCATGCAGTTACTTCAAAATCAGGTACATTTGCAAGCTACAATTCACTGGTTCAAAATACACTGCCTCACCTTTGCTTTCCCACTGCAACTTGTTTACATTTTAAACTCTAGTGACCAAACAACTGTATGAGGCTCTTTGTTACAAGGCTGTTTCTGATATCAAAGCATGATCAAGCTACCTTTAAAATGACACCAAACACAAACTTCTCGGAGACAGCCTTAAAAAGAGAGAGTGTTCCCTCTAAGCACTTCAGATTGTCCATTTGCCACCTTCTTTTATTAAGTCTAGGATAAATATATTTACCCTGAACTGCAAAAAGGATATTGGTTGAGCTTCTGACATCTGTTTTGCTCCATTTGCAGATAAATATTTCTGGGAATTGGAGGGAAAAAAACCCAAAAAACAAACCCAAATTTTAAAACCTCAGGCATAAAGTAAAAAGGGAATTATTTAACATGTTGGTGAAAAAACAGTTGCAGAAACTTGAACTTGTTGGAAACAAACAGACGATAGATTCCAATGAAGGCTTCTCACATTAAATAAGTTAGACGGGTTACAGACATCTTCAATAAAAACATCCATCCTCCACAAAGTATGTTAAAATGAAACACAATAGTGATGCACTGGTATTTCTCCTAAAAAGGACAGAAGGACATGAAATCTCCTTAGTGATATCAGTACTATTGAATGTAGGAGGTGAACAATGATTTACAAAAGTAATGAGGGAAAAAGAAAATCATGAATCATTTATTATAATTGGACAAAAGGGGGATGGGGCAGAATGCAATTATTGTATGTCTCAGAAACACCTGAAGGAAATAAATACTTAAAAATTTGTGTTTCCATTTCTTTCACCTAAACGATGGTGGGAATAAGGGCTTGTCTGCTTGCTTTTGTTTGCTTCCTTTTTTTTTTCTTTTCCTTTTTAAAATAACAATCCTTCTAGTAAAAATTCAAACGACAATTACAAATGGCTTTAGATAATTAAAAGTCTCCTTTTTAAAATAAAACTTTGATGACACATTTCTCCATTTTTTCTATAAAATGCAGCTTCAGTGAAAGTAAGTAATAAGGGACAGCAATTTGCAAAAAAAAAAAAAAAAACGTGGGAAAAAATTGCCAACCAAATATCGTAACATATACATATGTATATGCAGGACATCTACACTCTATATACATATTTAATATAGGTATGCATGAGTATATATCAGGAGATAACCAACAGGTACATTCTCCACAGACATAAACTGAAATAGCATAATAGGCGTGTGCGTATCAATCTACATCATCCACACGCAGTACACAAACATACCCATACACACACCCCAACATATGCATCATAGAAGTCATGTATGACTGCATGAAAGCTCAGATGGAACAGTACACCAGTTACCTTTTTCTAACAGAAATGCAAGGAAGACAAAATTCCATGGCTGAACTGTGGCCAAGAAAAATTGTGTCATAGCCATATTGAAAACATGGAATCCAGTATGGCTCGATGACAGAACTGGAGCAGCATTCTCCTCTGAAACTGAAGCCTAAGTTACACAGCACTTCAATGTGACTGAGCAGGTTGCTGACAGCTGCTTTCTGCTAAAAGGATATAGAAGCTCCATTTAACCAGAAAACAGAAAATAAAACACTTAAGCCCATAATTTACTTGCATAAGCAATATCACCCAATACACAATTAGATGCAAAGTGCTAGCATGTTAATGGTCAACTCTGCACTCCATTTTAAAATCTGGTTTATGGTAAAGTGTAACAAACTTTCTTTTGATATGTTTGATGACAACCCTATTGCTCAGAACAGAGCACAGGACTGCCTTCTGCTTACTGCCTGTGTTATGCGAAAGACAAATCAAACTTCTTTTTTCTCCCTAGGGTTGAAAATTGGAAGGTAGTACTTGGTGGGTGCAGTTTTCTCATTTTGACCATTTAAATATAATGCTGGGTTAACCTTTTAATATGCTAGGAAGCTCTGCATCAGGTTCCATGAAAAGTTTGTATTCATCTGCAAATCAATCACAGTCCTACTGAATCACAATTGAAGCTGGGGAAGTTTGCATAAGTTCAAGCAGATGCTCAGGGCCCAATTCAGCTACCACTCCAGTCACCAAGAGAATTTCCCTCATGCATAAGCAGAGCTGGATTGGGCCATTAAAGCTGATTGCTGCTAGCAAGAGAAACTGCAGAGATGCAGGGACAAGGAGGAGCTGGAATGGAGGCAATGGAGCAGAGAAGCAGAAGAAGTTGGCATATTGCAAGAGGCCTCAATGAGACTAAATATAGAACAAAAGCAGAGACATACTAAGGAAACTCCACTGTGAGGGCTGAGGTAACACAAACCATGGTGGCCAAGCTCAGATCAGTCTCTGAGTCATCCAGACCCCTCAGAAGAATTTAAAACAACTTGTCTGGCACAAGTGCTTACCTGTTACACACCCGTTACGTGGATAGTCCCTCTCTTTAGCTCACACACTCACTCGTGTTACAGCTAATGTACAGGTGTGTGATACAAGGTATATTCCACCTATCAATCTGTATGCATGTATATATAGATTTAGATTGATTGCATTCATACATATTTATTGTACATCATGAGGGCAAGTCAACATTTAGCGAAATGCTCCTGGTATCTGATATACAGATGTATCTCTCTGTACACAAAAATGGGTCTATTCTCTTCCATAAAGGCATAAAGATTTATGCTAATTTCCATTACCACCAAATAAGCAGAAGAAAAGGCCTCTGACAACTTCCACCTCCCTACCCTTTTGCCTATATGCATATGTGCCAGAAACAAATTGTGGACAGAAGGAAAGGGGGAGGGATGCCTGGGGATGTCTCAACATCATGATATGGAGGGAGATTAAAAAAAAAAAATTGCAAAAATTTTCAAATTTCTGTTCAATACTAGAAGTTCTGTTTTTCTAAAAAGGTTTTTAAAGTCACCAGGATCATCATGCTTTAAAGTGATACTGTATGAATAAATAACAATTAGGTTACTTTCTCCAGCCTAAATAGAACAGTATGAAGAGTAAGCCAATCTGCAAGAATGTTTCTGACTTCTCACAACTTCAAGTGAGAGCTCCCATTAAGAAATCTTCCTTCTCCAATTATGAAAAAAGGTAAGTGGTCACAATCAAACTCAGAATTTCACAGCCTAAATGAAACTCCCTTGACTGAATGCATATTTTGTTCTGCAATCCCACAACAGCAATTTTGGGGCAAAATTGATACACACAAATATCCTCAGAAGAGAAAAAAAATCTACTTTGAAGACAAGATCTTTTTATGGAATGGAGACCACTGCACAAACAGTACCCCTTACAATCTAATTGGAAAACACAAGTACACTGATTGACAACATTTTCCAAGTCAGACCATAGAAGATTCAGGTATTAATTTGCAATGATACAGCAATTCTCATGCCTCTCCATCCCACTGAATGCAAACCTTCCCATTCAGTTTGTCCTGAAAAACTCCTTTCTGCATCACTCCTCCTCCCCCATTTGTTTTATTTAAAGGCTGTCTTAGGGAGCTTGGTATTTTCATGGCATTTTAAACAAGGCTCAAAGCAACTCATTTGAAAAACAGTAAAATTTACATGATATCAGAGTTAGCCTTATAACAGAAGATTATATAGTAGAGAGTTTCTGTTATTTATACAACAGTGAGGACATAACAACCCCCTACTAAATAATCACATTTCTACAATACATTCCATCACCTCTTGACTACTTTTCTCTTTACAAAACTATGACCTACATACAATATACACATTCGTATCGCACATACGTCCCCCCCCAATGCATATTTTTTGTGTGTATATATAATACATACATGCACACAAGCAGTCTAATTCTATTTATAAGTCACAGTGGGAATTCCTTTGTGAGGAAAGGAGGGGAAAATTCCTGAATAAGACACTGTAAATTCCTAATGTTCCAACTTTTCAAATTCCAACTCACAGAGCTAACTGGAAATAAATACATTAAAAAAAAGAAAAGGTCTTACAAACTTGGTTCACAACTCCCAGCTACAGTAGTTGGATTTTTAAATTTGATCTATTTACCCTGTAACTAAATTTCTAATCATAGGTACAAACCACGGATAAATTATTGCAGAATGTAACACTCAAAATTTAAAAAGAGTTATAGGAACAGTAATATAAGGGTTAAAAAGAGTTCTATACTTGTTGATACAGGATACCATTTTATTTTATTTATATATATATCTATATATAGATATAGATATCTGCAAGGTAGCAAAGAATAGCTGTACACCTTGACACGGCAAAGATCCAGTGTAAAAAGGTGCTTCACTAGTTTGTTTTTCCAAAAAAGCTTGTATATAATTTTATAGCTATTAAAAACACATATGCAACATAATTCATTACACTCAATACAGCTTTAGTATAAAACTTATAATTTATGAGGTGATGTTAATAGCATAAATTAATATACCATTTCTCTTAAAATCTACAATAAGTATTCTGAAAGCTCATTGGGGAAGGGTATCTTTAAATAAAAAGTTTAAAGCTGAGCGTGATGAAAAAGATTCTGTATGTTGAACTTGAGATGAGAGCCCCGAGAAGAGAAAGAGTCCGTAAGCCAGACACTGTTGACTATAAAACTGAACAAAGATTTCTCCTTCTTGCGCTCTCACTTAGGTGACGCTCTACCTTAAATTATTCTTTACTTTTAAAACTATTAACTTTTTTCTTTTTTTTTTTTTTTTTTTTTTTTTTTTTTTTTTTTTTTTTTTTTTTTTTTTTTTTTTTTTTTTTGTTAACTGCCCTTATTTCCACAAGGAATCCCTGAGACATACCCAAAACTGTACAGTGAAGGTCATCACTGTTCAGAGAAACTGGTTCAACCCCTTCTGATAGGATGTAGCTATTTTGCATGAGAACCAAAATGTCCATCACTTCAGAATTAATCTATTTGCACCAGAACCAACTACACTGTTTAAGACGCAGGTTAGAGAGTCATTTCAGGGTAAAGCAGTCCACTCCAAGGTAGAAGCCAATGCCATCGCAGTTAGCTACATCAGAGCAATCTGCACCAAAGTTAAAGTTTTCCAGAGGATATCTGGGAACGTTACCTATCCAGAGTTCATCTCCGTGGGCACCAGCTGACAAGGACAGAAAGCAGGTTAAACATTAGCATTACTGGACCAAGTTCAACATGCCTATGTGGCTGATACGCAGGTAACTCTGGACATCTCACTGTGTGTGTGTTTGGGGGACTAGCGAGAGGAGGAGTAGGAAGAATGCATTTTTCTACAGCAAGTAAGTACAGTTTTATGGTCAAAAGCCCAAGTTTCATCCTATTCACTTCCATACCGAATTCTATGACCTAGAGTAGACTGAAAAATGCCAACACTTACTTCAAGGAGACAGATAAAAGAAAGCCTTCTCCAACTATTGCTGTCAACTTACAGCCATGCTCACTTTGTCCTTTCATGCTTCCAACTACATTACCTCATTCTACAGTAGCTAGAGAAGGAGCAGAGTAAAACAGGGGAAAGCAAAGAGCTCAACAACCATAAGAAGTACCAGACAGCAAAGGGAAAATAGTCACTATTGTTTGGGGTTTTTTTTAAAAAGAGGCTGAAGACACAAGCGAGAAAATAGTTTTAAGATGCATTATTTCTAACTTCTACAGTCTCTTATGACCAGACCTATCCTGAAGTCCAAGTTGAAGTTTAGTGAACACAAATACAGACTTTTATCACCAACCCTCCTTACTTTTATTTGGGCTTGAGTGTATTAAGAAAGAGTAATTTGAATTTTAATTTGTGACTTTCTACTGATAGACATCTCAAAAGAAGAGGAACTTCTCAGAAGGTAAATTCTTGCTAAAAATGCCTGTATATTCACTGCTAGCATGTGCACTCCATGATCAATGTTGTACCCTCAGCATCTAGTTCATCACATATTAGCATGCTGTGAAACATCTCCCCACTCACTGATCTGAGAAATACTTTGATCTATTGCACTGTCATTCTAGCATCCAAATATATGTTATTAATTGTAGAATCTCTCCTCCTTTTCATTTTACAGACAGATCCTCTCAGAATCACAGAAGACTTACCAGCTGGCATAACTTACATTGGAGAAGTGTCTGAGAATGGGAAAACAGAAACAAGAATGATGAAGAATGTAGAGTGGAAGGAAATAAAGGAGGTACAAGAAATAGCCCACAAATCCCCATCATTACCCAGAAGATCAGAAAGACCTTGTGATCAGAAGGTGAGAAAGACCTAAAGATCCAGCCAGCACACTAGCCTCAAATGATTCCTTCAGTTACCATTTCTGCCACCACTGGACCTTGCAAGAGGTCTGCACAGGAGACTCCTTCACATGTAAAAATACAAAAGAAAAAATACCCCAGTTCCACCAGGGAAGCTGCCTGTTCAGCCACACAAATGTCTCACTGCCAAAGGTCACTGCAGGTAACTTTCCTGTTGTTTATTGGCTGAAAGCACCTCCTACCACTGTCCTGTAAGTCTTGAAAGGTTAACTGAAGGTAGCTGGCTCTTCTAAAAATTTTTCCCTCCTCTCTGCCCAAATGCTCCTACTGTTGGAGAATTCATGAGCAGATTTAGCTCACTGCAGCACAAAGACGGGGAGAAATACCCTTGGAGGCCTGAAAATGCCTACAGGGATATGCAGCAGCAAGGAGGCTGCAGGAGCTCAGGGAGCAGCTGGAGCTCAGAAGCAGCATAGGTAGCCACCAGGGCCAGCTTCTCAGTGAAGAAAACTGCCCACTGTTTATTGTATACCTTTGCAAGACTCTCTTGGCAAGCAGATTAAATCCCAGAATGTATTTAGATGTGGTTACGGTGAGATGAAGCTTCAAACTGAATTTGGCTACTGATTTGCAGGTTCAGACCTAGGTCTTTTGCCTTGGCCATGCCCCTAAAGCCAGTGACAGCGCACAACAGAATATCCTAGTTTTTCAATACTCATTTTCCTTTTATTAA
The DNA here is from genome assembly GCA_013396995.1 of Dicaeum eximium. Lineage (NCBI taxonomy): Eukaryota > Metazoa > Chordata > Aves > Passeriformes > Dicaeidae > Dicaeum > Dicaeum eximium. Next base: position 696,135 of record VWZP01006935.1, read on the forward strand.
AAAAAAAAAAGCCACTTCCCTTGGTTTCTCTTTGCTATTAGGTACAATTCCTCTTTGACAATTTCTTTTCTCTGATTTTTGCCTAGCAGGCAATAAGCTTCTCAGGGCCTTCAGTGCTTTCCAAACAAGAACTGCAAATCCCCATTTTCAGCTGGAAATCTAACTGTTGCCATTTTCCCCACAGTGCCTGAGGCAGACCTGCAACTGTGCTACCTCACAGCATTATCAATTTAAAGCCTTTATGCTCAGCCATAGATAGAAGCATGCTACTAATGAGAAGGGATCTAAGCAAGAACCTGGAGGAACTGGAAGGCAGGAGGAGACAAAGTTCTTGTATCATAATATGAAGCCAAAGAACAAATCAACTGTGAGGTATCTAAGTGCATATGGTTCCCCTCAAAGGTGGTGTAAGGTCTTCCTAGGTGAAAGGAAATGCCAAAGCATGTCTTAAAGAATGCCATATGCACCAGGAGAGCGTGAAGCTATTCCTGATAAGCCTCTGCACACTGTCAAAATTCAACTTGTGTTAAGTACTTTTGTACAGAGACTAATTGAGGTGCTGTTATTGCCAAAATTATGTAAATGATATTCTATTCTATGTCTATTTTTTTAATTCTTTAAAACTCCCATCTTATGTGAAGAAATTAATTTTTAGGCTCAACTAGCCTTACTCCATTTGTCAACATATAAAGGGCACAACAGGTATTAAGCATCTGAAATTGCTACACTAGCTCTTTGGTGAAGGGGTGACAAGAATGCTAATTGCAGTAATAGCTGATACTCAAAAAAATTTGTGAGGGAACATGGATGCTACTCAGGAACCACATAAATAACAGCCTCAAGGACCACCTTAGCCAGGCCAGCAGGATTTCCCAGAGGAAGAGGTGTGAAATATCTCTGACTACAGATACCTCTCAATTAGATCTCTCACATCCAACAGTAAGACACTGATGCACTGAAGTCAACAGGTTGTGTGGGTGTAGAAACCCACCTGGAATGATCCATCTCGTAAAGCTAAGATCAAGACCCGTAACTGCTTGGTAGCCATGTAACCATGAAATTGGTGGTAGTGAAAAAATGAGAGGTGAACCAGGAAAAGGCAAGAGTGGTGGCCCATTTCAGAACACTGTGGCAGACAGGACAGGGAGATTCCTATTTCAATTGTATACAAACTGAAGTTTATTTTTGAAAGTGCACCTTTATTGCAAACTTAGTTTGCTCATGGAAAAATGTTACGCAGTCAGTTTTCAGGAAAGAGTCGTCAAGCGATATAGAAAAATTGAAATCAAGTAGGGGAAGACACTTGATGTCCTAAGCTACTTTAAAGAAACACAGGTACATAAAGGCCATTGATTTCAAATGGTAATCATGGACCTGCATAGCTCTGACAGCTTTTGAATTCCCTGTCTAAATCAATGCACAGATTAGGAGCTGGGTTCTGTTCTGAGTTAGACCAGTACAAACTCACTGTGACCTTAGACCAGAAAGCTCCTCTGTAATTTATACCAACCCAACCAAGCAGAACTCGGCTCTTGGTTCCTATCCTATCTTCCCCCCCAGCATTTGCTAAGAAAGAGAAATATGATGTGGGGCAAATATACTCTGCACTAGCTGCAGCTTCATTAGAAGTTTGATGGGCACAACAAACATTTCAAGACCAAAGTCCTGAAACCAATACACAGAAATTAACACCCTCTAAAATTACATGAATACACAAGCAGATTAAAGAATTAACCATTTGGTATACTAGTTCTCTGCTCTTCTTCAGTCAGACATACAGCACATTGAAGAAGGTATATGAACACAATAAAAGTCATCTGCAAATCAAACAGTTGTCTCCTCAACAAAGTATGGGTAACATAATATAAAAATAAATAAAAGCCTTGTCAGATTTGCCTCATTCACAATATCACTAGGCATTCCTCAATCAGCAGGACAATCACAAGCAGGACTTCATAAGCTTCAATTAAACTTTTTATGTGATTTAAAAACATTTAAGTGTTACAAACATATTTAAATCACCACTTAAAATATTCGGCTTATATTATTAAGATCTATTTTACCAAGAATGAAATAACAACTTCATAACAACAGAAGCATGAAAATAATTTTTGTTTCTTCCACCCACATACACCTGCAATTTCAGAAAAAGACATATGCATCATCCATACTCTTTTATATTTAAAGAGGACAGATCATTCAAGAAAAGAGGGATAGTATGATTGCTACAATAGTAAGAAGACACAAGACCTATCCCATTTAAACTCTGTTCCTTAGGAAGATGGAAGGAGAGGTTAAAGTCAGATATTTTGGTGTGTGGCTGATTGCTAATAAAATGAATTTCTATAGCAACTAAACTTCATTCAGTGATCCTTTGCTCAGAAAGTTTATTAAGCCTTCCTATTACATGTGCTTGGTTCTCCTAATTTCCTGAAATAGACTAGAATACACACAGATAGAATAAAATCCATCGTCTACAGTACAAGACTGAAAGGTAGAATTTTCTATTTTCCCTCATCTGCATCTCTGAAACAAACCAAGAAGCATAGAGACTTGTATTAAACTGGAGCTACTTTTACAGTCAGAGTACAGTAGCAAGTTTGAGCCCTATAGAGTCATAAGCAAATTCCTTCTTGATAAGGAGATGCAAGTAATCACCTCAGATTTTCTGCTGCTATTACCTCTTGGTTTAAAAAACAAAATTAAAAAATAATGATTTTTAAAAATCTAAAACCTAGCTGACTCCTTTCTTTAGGAACTGCAATTACTTCCAAAGAGTGAATACTGTTGTTAGCAGGTGATCAGCACAAACAAAACCATCCTGCAGACAGAAGGAATTGTTACCTATTTTGCATTAGTGATTTCTCTTTTGGTTAGCCATGACTGCTGATAGGTACCTGCTAGTTCCTTACATACATTCAGTTTCCCAAACAGAGCATGAAACCCTACAAGCGTTGGAAAAACTATATGGCTCTCAGGGGATTAAAAACTGTCCAAGAAAGTCTCACTAGTTAGACATATTGTGAGAAATGTATCCATTTGAAAGTTACAACGGGTCTGACTAGACTTGGATGTGGATGGGCAGAAAACCAACCTAATTCTTCCTGTTTCAGCTGGGAAATTCCTGTCAGCCTGTCAGGCAAAGAGTTCTGGGCAAAGACACACTTGAAAAGGCAAATCATCAATGCTACAAGGCCACAGTAATTAAGCAAGGAAGGTAATTTCTCACAGGAATCTTCTCTAATCCATGATCTATATTTCAATCATTCTGTTTATCTTTCTTTTTTTTTTTTCCTGGGCTAACTTCCTAACAGCCTTCAAATTTATGGGCAACCAGTCAACTGATCCCTTTGCTACTCAATGAATTAGAAATCATGATAATAAAAAACCTAAGAATCCGCATGCAGTAAGAATAGTGACCAGTTCTGGAAGGGGACAACTACTTCTTCACCAAAAGAAGAAAAGGAATCGCTGCTCCCTGCACCTCAAACACACACACACACAGAGGAGGTCAAGAGACTATTTCAAGAAACTGCCAAACTCATCCTTGAATCATGATCTTGATTTAGGACTTCAGTGCACCACTATCAAATCAATGCGTGCAGCCAAGTTTTCCATGCCAAATGCTACTTTTGGAGAAAGAGTAAATAAAAAGAAAAAAAAATCAAGAGACTTCTGCCCACTGGAAAACCTTCTACCAGATGCTAATGGGATGGCAAGCACTGATCCGAACCCTAGGGAACAGTAACATGCATCAGTGATCTGAGGTATCTTCCCATTGCTAGGTCTTACTGCTAAGATCAATTACATCCAGTAACTGTGCTGTATCCTTAAGGAATTATTGGGGAACAGTGAACCTGCCTGCAATAAATGAGCACCGGTGCCTAACGAGCACATGTGAATGCTACAGCGAGGTTCACAGAGGGCTAACCCTGGTCAGTACTGAAGCAGGGGTTTTCTTCTCAACCCCCTCTTAAAAAAAAGGGAAGAGAAGACAGACAAAATAAAGAGAAAGGAAGAAAGGAAAGATAGAAAACACAGGTCCCCCATCTACCTGCAGGGAGCCAGGCAGACAAGCTCAGTTGGAGGTGGTGAAGGGCGCAGATGCGTTATTGGTACTGGTAGCGGTGGCACCGGTCACTGCGAAGCCCGTGGGAGGAGCTATGGAACTGTGGCTGGGCTGCAGGTCCTTGGGAATGCCACTGTGGGAGCTCAGCTGGTGCCCAAAGGCCGCGCTGAACTGAGGGAGCTGTTGTTTAGGGGAGCTGGAGCCCATGAGTTCAGCGGAGGCAGGACCCATGCCACTGAAACTGGTCTGCGGTAACCCCGGAAGCACACTGGAGCTGTTGGGGGTCACAGTGGCGAAGGCAGGCTGTGTGGTCTCTGAGTGCGAGGTGGTAGGTGGCGTGGACAGGGAGGTGGACAGGAGGTGTCCATCTGCACCAAGAAGGTTGCTAAACGGAGAGGGGTCCCCAAGATTGACAGGAAGATTTCCCCAGTGAGTTCTGGGGTTGACCACCCCGCTAAGTGGCACATCCAGCTGCGTTGGGAGCAAGTGCTGTGCCATCATGGGCATCTCTGCTGAGAAGGTAGCTGCCAAGTTATCACCAGAAAAGGATGTGGTGTGAGGGGATGTGATATGGTCACTGTAGGGAGACGGCACATGCTCACTATCATAATGGCTTCCATGGGGTGAGGAGTGTGAATGGTCACTGCTGTATTGCTGTCGTGAGGTGATCAGGTCATCTGCCTTGCTCAGCAGCTGGGCAGGGTGGGGCCTCTGGGAGGCATGGCTGCCATCATGAAGTCCATGAAACTGTCCCGGGAAGGCTCTCTCCCCAAGGCCACTCTGGCTTATCAGAGCGGCAGAAGTAAGGCCAACGTTGGCTGGGGCTGAGAACTGCCCCTGGATCTGCCCTGCCAGGGGCGTAGGTGGGTTGGACAAGGTAGCAGAACGGAGCAAGTTCTCATCCAGCTCCAGACCGGAGAAATTATCATGTACTATACGCCCATTCAACAGCTCCCCCAGATCCGTGTTAACCTCTCGACTCAAGGACTGCATTCCTGGAGCTCCAGCACCTGTAGAGAACACCCCTATCGCTCTATCTGACAGCTCCTGAACTGGCACACCATCTGTCTGTGTAAGTACTCCAATGGTACTCAGGCACTCAAGAGAAGTTACAGCCTGTAGGGCCCGTTCCAGTTCTTCAGCCTCTTCTGTGGTTGGAAGAAGATCTCCATTTTTACCTGCAGAAACAGGGACACCACCAATTAGTGCATTGTTTTCAGGTGAGCCTGGCCCTGGCACTCAAAGGATGAAGATGTACAGCTCAGTACAGAGTTGCATGATAACCTTCCAGCACGGTTTGCAGGACACAGAAAGTATCATTCATCAGTGTTCACTAGCCAAGCAAGGTAAGAAAACCATGAAATTACGCCTTCCTCTTCAATGGAAATCCCCTTCTCCCCCTTCTCTTCCACATACTACAATAGGAGATGCCTTTTAAACTTCCTAGACTAAAGTAAAAAGGCTTAAGTTAAGATCTTCAATGCTGCAATAACACATGGTCCAGAATCCCTCTTTCTACTTACCACATTACAGCCTGGACCTAAAATTTACAGACAGTATAATTTAGGTTAATCTAAATTCAAATACAGTCTGATGTAATGTTATATCAGAAAATGACCGAAGAAATCACGTACCCAACTCCAAGCTGTTCCAATTTCTTTGTTATATGTTATAGGTACTGAGCTTTAGCATGCAGAAGTTCAAGCACATTTCTGATCAAAAGCTAGTTTCAAAAATGTATTTAAAGATTTTATTCTCACTCTCTTCTCTTTTTATCAAAGGCCAACATTGACTGTGATTCCAGCCCCACTCGATGGCAGAAAGATGTCATTACTGAGAACACTCTTGATTAAACTGTAACACTGACAGGCAGTAAAAATGTAAAATGAATTATTAAAATACTAAACCAATTATGATCTTCATAGAAGTAATTACACGAGCAAGCAGAGAACTATGCACACAGCCTTCTTAAAGCCTGCTTTACTCCAGAGCTCATAAACAATAGAGCAAATGCACACTTCCTTCTCTAGAATTTATTACCTCTGTAGGAAAGTAAGCAACGCCTCAAAATGCAGTTTAGAAACACTCACTTCTTCAGTTCACTGACTGCGTTAATGCTAGCATAAAATAAAATGGTACCTTCAAAGAAATCAAAATCTTGCAAGTCATCGGGCAGCCGTGGCAGGACATCAGAGAAGTCCTCCTGATTCAATTCCAAGTCATGTGGAATGTCTGTGATTTCATTGGCGATATCATCAGGCAGCTCATCGGCACTGAGCTCTGGTGTGGAGGGGCTCCTGAACAGAAAGGAACATTAGTCCCTGGTGTTCAACTCTGCCTGCTCCAAAGAACAACTATCAGTGCATATCCATCTACAATGGATGCTTCCCCACACATTTTTTTCTCCATTATCTAGGAAAAAATGCTTTTAGGTAGGTTCTTTAGGAAGCTTACACTTAGGCTACTCATTAACTACCTAAGAGGCAACATCAGGAACAAGATATTTTACCCATCTAACCCAATCATCGCTTAATTCTGAAATGACCCACTCTAAAGGTTTTTCAACAGCCACATGAAGATGCAATTTTTAGCCCTGCTTCAGATGCTGCTTGGCACTTGTACAGTGCTCATTGGCAATGCTCAGGCCAGCAGTGGGAAACTGGGCAGGACCAGCACTGACCGTATGTGGGGTATCTCTACTGGCAGTGAGACACTGGCAGGCATGGTGAGGTTCCCTTGGGGCACTGCAGGAGGAATGGGTTTCTGGGGCCGGCGTGGGCCTCGCCTTCTCTTCTTCTTGTGTTTTTTGGTAAGTGCAGGTGGCTTCGTTTTTTTCCTGGGTTTCCTCTGCTGCTGGTGCTGAACTTTACGGGAGCTGTCCCCTCTCAAGAAATTATCCTTTGGGAGCAAAACAATACCAATGGAAACATATTAAGAACAAGTATTACTTTCTTGGCTTTTTTCACCCTGGTCATTCCACAGACATGTGGAATGTAATGTAAGAGGGACTGTTAGCTTACACCCAGACACAGCTTCAAAAATTGAGCTGTTTCCTTTCTCATTGACCCCAATGGCAAAAATAACATAGACCAAATTATAAGATATTGTAAATAGGAGATTGTGCAGTGTCACTTTAAAAATTACCATAGCAAACCCTAACTAAAAAGTGCAAAACCATAACCTTTAGCAGCACTCCTGTAAGTACTAAAGACAAAACGCTGTTGTGAGGTGCTGTTAATGTGGATAATGTGCAGCAGCTGAAGCTAGAATCCTCAAGTGTCTGCTGACACAACAGAGAGACAGCACTGAGGAGACAAAATTAATACTGCTGGACTAGGATAAGGATGTGGGTGAACAATTATGGCCTCATTGCTTCTGAACGGCAATAACTGACACATTAAAAAATAAATCAAACCATCATCAGTCTTCAGTTGCCATCATACTGGGTATGGCAGAGGATTATATTTGGTACAGAAGTAAACCTTGAGGGACATAATGAAGATTGCCTAGAAGAGGGGGGAAACCCCATACAAATCTGTGTAGCACAAACCCTCACATTTTAATCCAAGAAAGTCTGTAATTCACAATTATTGGAGAGGCTGGACAAAAACAGTAACAAAAAAACTTCTAATAACCAAACAAAACAAAAAAAAAACCCGCAGTTTTACACCTAATTGAAGGTAGGACAAGAAGCCTTGAAGGAGGGGCAGGACAGAAGTGGGTTTGTGAATTATTCTAAAGGTTTTGTTCTGGAACATTGGTGTCATAAAAGGAGAGCAGAGGACACCAACTTCATTTCTCCATTCTCTCAACTTGAGGTAGGCCACTTCTTTTTCTCTGGGATCCATGGATCCCTGAAGGAGGTTAAAGATAAATTCTACTAGTTACTAAAAGGTAAATAAAGTAGCAAACCCATTATTTGCATCCTTGTAATTGCTATCTACATTACCTTTAGAAAATACTTTGGGTCCCATGTACTGAGACTGCTTAAGACGCAGTGTTCTTAATACCACACTCATATTCAGATCCAAGGACCAGGAGTGGGCCCAAATAAAATGACCACAGGATCTCTCACAATGATCTTCTATTTCTCAATTCAAGACAACAATCAAATTTCCTCCAGTGAAGAATATTCCCATGTATACTTTATTATATCCTCAAAACTACATAAAAGATTTTCACAACACACTTTATACAAATTGGGAATGTTTGGCAAGTTTTACCCTTTTAAGGAAAATAATACCAAACAAGCTCTTAAATTCATAAACTTGCTAGATGTCAAGGAAGACTTCATAGGAAGACTGGGGTTAAAACTCCTGATCATCCCAATACACAAAAATACAATGATGGCTTTGTACTTACCATTTTTTTGGCATGTTCTTCGCACAGAGGTGTCTGATGTGTAATGTCAAAAACTGGCACAGAGCACTGTTGACCATCTGCAAACTTGGCTGTGCAACTCGAGAAGAGCTGCTGAGAACGGTTCAATAAGATATCTGTGCGTTTCTGCATCAGGAATAACACAAGACAGTGGTGGAGGAACGCCCTTTGATTTATCAATCTGATAAAGATCAGAGCCTTCAACTCTAGCTGTCCATAGATACTATTTTTAATGAGTGCCTTAAATTTGCTATTCAAGTTCAAAGCTAGGTAAAACTCAAACCCAACTTTTAAAGTGAAAAAACTGCATTCATGCAGAATCTCTAATGATTTTATTATATACTGAGATAGTTTTATAAAAGCAGCCATTTCACTAATGAGTTCTTAGCAAAAAGAAGCCTTTTCCTGGAGCCTTAATCAATAGATCAATAGTAGCAGTTGGAACAGTGTAGTCAACAGGACTATTTCCTTACAGACTAATGACAATCCATACTGAAACATTAAAGAAAGAGTATTTCTTAATTCAATCTTTTAAGGTACATTCTTGGCATTTATCTTTAGAGCACAAAGAAGTTTCAAGATCCTTCCTGCTCCTCTGAAAAAAAAGATGTGCAAGCAGACAGAAAGGTCAAGTAAATCCAAACGTAAGCTTGCTGAGATTTCCTTCAGAAAAATCCTTAGCAGGAGTAAAAATGCTTCCAGACTTACAACAAATCAAACAGATATTTCATTGTGTCTTTTTTCAAACAACATTAGAAGCATTTCTTCCATCTCGAACAGTTCTCAGACTTAACATCACTATGTATGTTTATAAAATGTTAAAACAAACAAAAAAAAAGGACAAAAATGAAAAACCTGCAGAACAATCCAGACAGCAGACTTGGATGGATGGGTCAGAACCAAGAACCTGTTCATTTTAGAGAAGAAAATGCAGAGTGAAAAAATGAGCATACATGCAAAATCACTACTCTTGACTACTCTGCTCTACACACAGCAACAAGTGAGACCACTTAAAATTAAAAAAATACCCGAACAAAAAAATCCCATCGGAATCATGAAGCAAATCCCAAATACAGCTGTATGCCATGGTTCGCTCTCATAGAGATTTTGAACTGCTCCGCAGACTGCTTTTAAGTGGCTTGCAAAAAATCAAACAATAAAAACAAGGCATCTGCAAAACAAAAAGATCGGAAAGGTGCTGCAGTCTGATAGCAGCTGAGCACATCAGCACTAGTCACTGTTAATACCAAAACCAAAAGTTCCAACAAAAGGAGTCACCCCAACTAAAGCACCAACAATTCTTCAGCTAAAAACAAAAAAGACAAAGTCTGGAGAATTTTTAAGTATTACAGGTCTGCCTTTTTATAGTCTTCAGAACAAAAACTCACATCTAATGTGCTCTCTTCTTTCTGCGATCTTCAGCCATTGACTTTTAACATTCTTTCCAGGCTTTGCTTGAAATTCCAAGCACAGGGAATCCTTCCTCACCTGGACTAAGAGGTTCTCTGACTCCTTCTATTCTGCTTCTTTAAACAACACAAAGTATGATTTCCATCTTTCTAGTCAGTGTAAGCCGACTTTTTAATACTACGTTTAAAAAACCTTTTTCCATAAAACAGGAAGGTGGCTATTGGAACCTACCAAGGGCTGTATGAAAGCCAAGAGGCTGAAAGTCACATGGTTTGTACCAAGTAATTGTGAAGGCTGATCATTTTGTAAAGGTTTCTTGCACACACTAAATACAGCCCACGAAGTAAAATGATGCTCCTATTACAGATACCAGTAGCAGAGTACTTATCCTCAGTGTCTACAGACCCAAATCACACAACCAAATTAAAAGCAAAGGAGTTGATGACACACTAACAAATATATATTTTTTTGTTATCTTAGGTGAAAACTTCATTATCATGCAAAAATCTAAACAAGCAAACAGAAAACCTCCTAAAACAGAACAGCTTCCATGCCTGAATGCAACTCCCAAACAGAATTAAGAGGATACGCTGAAAACAGTGCCTGGTGAATGGAAGGGCCTTGTTAGTGCACTGCTCTCCCTTCGAAGTCCCACTGCAGGTTGTTGGTTCTGCATCTCTCTGCCTTGCTTGGCTTGTGCTGAAAAGAAAGCATAAAAGAGTTTACAGCCAAACCCCAAGTCTTGTGGTTACTTAACACAATTATTATACTGAATGTGGCACAGTAGGATGAAAAATTGTAACACACATGTGTGTGTGTCATGATCAGATGGGTGTCCCCCCACTAAGCTAACTACTATTTATTACACAATAGATGTCAATGACAGGTGAAGGTGTGACTGCAGTAACAGGATTATTTCTTATTTCACAGGGCCTTAATTGTAATGAGAGGTGCTATGTGCTACTACCATGTAAATATTACACCACCTTGCAACAGAAAGGGCAGCAGTAGGTGAGTGTCAACACAGGTGACCCTCAAAATGAGGTCAGTCTTTAGAATTCAATGTACTGGGTATGCCTAGATGGGAGTCAAGTGCACTTCCAAACCTGTTCATAAACCAAAACATGCCGAGCATCCCCAGAGCTTACATGCAAGCATGTGCTCAGACAAACTTAGACTGAGCTCTGGAGTGGCAGAGCCTGAGCGTGCTCAACATGGATAAAAGCTCTCCTTCATCAACGTGCTACAGCCCAATCCACCAGCAGGTGCCCGGAGCTGGGCGCTTCCCCAGCACAGCCTCTGTGCTTTGAGCCTGAGCTGCAAGCAGGCGACCAGACAGCAGTGTGGACGAGCACTCAAGCGTTACACAGCTCGCCTGGGGTTAGCCTGCTCTCCAGGCATGTGTCACCTTCATGGAGATAAAGCTGGCAGTTCCAGGGCTGACTTGCACCTCTGTTTTCTAGGTTGACAAAAAGCATGTTGCACGTTGTTTTCTAGGTTGACAAAAAGCTGTCTGTAGCCTATTTTCTTTCAGCCATTTCTGTCATCAACTGCACTTTGACTGAGCAAAGTTTTAGTTAGCAGTATTACTCCTGTGAAAATTTTGTATCTGAAAAGACTCTGTGCTTACTTAAATTGACCAGAGCAGTGATGACAGGCGTACCTGGCTTTGCTGGTCTACCCAAAACAATGTAAACTTTTTTTGCTTAATAAAAGGTAAAAATAATAGGGATAGAAAAAAAAAAAAACAACAAGCAAGAGCTTGTCACTTCAGGTGAAATTTTGCTGTAGTGTTTAAGTTTGGAGAAATTTATACACAACTCTGTAAACTAGTAATGGACTTCTACATTACACCTCAGAGCAGCTCTTCAGAATCAGTCCACCTGCCCAACAATGAACCCTTCAACTGTCATGAACCACACCCCACTGTCCAGGAACAAAAGCATCCCATTAAACCCAATATACTCTCAGTACCTAGCTCCAATCTGCATCTCATACTATCCACGACACCCCACAGTCACACATCCTGTAAAGCAAAACCACGACAGCAAAAGGATGCTTCTGATACCCCAAATGTAACACCAGAGTTCAGACTTTGTCTGTTTCTGCACGAATATGAATCAGCCAACTCTCCATATGCTGAGAGCTGGAGGGATGTTGACATTTTCTAGAAAGAATTCCCACAGAAGATAACCTTCAAAGTTGTTAGAAGTTATGTATTTTGTTGCCAAGTTTTATTTAATGTTAGATTGAGTTAAATCTAACAAAAAGCAATGAGCTTAAATTTGGTTTGCTGGGAAGATAATTAAGAGTAGGTACAGACTTTTCAAAAAAAGCCGTCTGAAAAACAAAATCTGAATTGAAGCAGTGAACTACAGACCAGACTGCACATCTTCTACTGGCATAGTAAAGGACCAGATATTTGGGCCCAGAAACTGCTGAACAAACCATCCACATTTACAACATAAAGCTGGAGAAGGCCTGTCTTCATGGAAAACTCTGTATGCCACGTTTAGTTTACTGCACTGACAGGCATTTATGTGTCAAGTTTTTTCTGCCTTGTGCATGACTACCGATTTCAGAGCTCATCATTTCAGCTGCTGGATGCTAAGCCCATCTCCACCCTGGCCCAGCCCCAGCTCCTGCAGCCCCAGGGCAGGTCTAACCTGGTACAAGCACAGGCAGCTCTGCGCAGTTCCTGTAAGAGCTGCCCCGCACGCTCCGGCTCTCTGCTGGCCGCCTGCAGCAAGGCTTTCCGGAGCGTGTGCCGGCATTTCTTCTGGCGAGATTCTGCCCGCTCCAGGCGGCAGAGGTGCTTGTATTTCTGCTGAAAGTAAGTGCAAAGTCTGGTCACCCTGGAACTCCTGTCATCTGCATTGTCATCATCGGACCTGAAGAAGGGGAAATAAAAACAAATATGCTTTAAGATACTATTTTTTTTTCCCCCCACTAAGCTAATTTGTCATTCTAATAGAATTGTTAAGTTGGCATACATCTTCTAGCCACACAAATATCCAAATGCTGAAATTGGGCAGTGTTACTTGAGAAATAGCAAGAGCATGATCCCTTTTAAATTCTAAAGGTATTTGCCCTTCTTAGTATGTCATTATTAGAGATAACATCCATTTATCATCGTCTGACACATTTAAATGTCTAGAGCCTGCTGTTCAAAAAGAAATCTATACTGTTAACCTTTATTTACTGTAAATGTCTCATCAAATGAGACCAATGCTTAAATCAAAGTGCAATTAATGGAGAAGACAAGGGTGGGGAATTGTATAGTGGAAATTTATTGAGGAATGATCATGCTGGAGAAGATGGTCAAATTCTAACAAGTGCCTAAACTGCTGACTTTTTCCAATTCCTTTTACTCTGCCAGCCAATGTATTCCTTTTTAAACCAAAATACACACTAACACAGCTAACAGCTGATACTGATTGCTGCAGAGTTGCAGTTGAGTTATAGTACAGTAGTAGAGAAGAACTTCACATTTAACTCAAAGATACTGAGGGAAAGATCAGACAATGACTAATCCAACTCTTTGTTGGCTTCAGAAAGCCCTTCTCCATTTATCTTTGCTCTCTGGATGTCCAGGCACATATCAACAAGATCATCAAAACATGTCAATGCATTCACTTAAATGAAGTAAAAGTCATGAAACAGAACATCATCACTGAAACTTGTTAAAACAAGGTCCATGAGGCTACCCAGAAGTTCTCCACAACAAGCAGTAGGTTGCAGAATGAGTTTTTTTTCATGGAGCAACAAAATAGATGTGCTGAATCTAAGCAGACTCTGTTCAGTTTTTCCTCTATTTTTCTTTTTCTTATAGAACAGGGGAACTTTTTGCCAACTTTCCTATCTGTAGCACAAAGGAAGGGCAGGGGAGAGAAGATGAATCCAAACAAATGAAGCAAATCAAAAGCTGGCAATGTTCAGAGCCCGTGGGACTGAACAAGCTGACACCCAAACCTGTGCATGGCAAAGGAGGCCACCACTGAGACACAAGAGATGTGAAATACCAGCCATGAGATTTACTAATTATAGTAAGATCCAGAAATGCAGACAGCAGATTTAACCCTGAAAGGCAATATGGTGAAGACCTACTTTCTTTTCTGGAAACTCTGAGTCTATTTACACACAGGCCAAATGGAAGAGACTGCAGCCATCTCCACTAAGGCTTTCCACGAAAGCTCTGCAGCAGCAAACACTGCCCAAAACATGTATTTTGTCTGTTAAAACAGATTACAGCTTATTTTCTAAAAGAATAATTTACAAGTAATTAACCTCTGGAATTACATGCTTAGTAGCAAATACAACCTGTTAAAAATACTTAACATATGCAATGCTTGGAATATTTTTACATTGAAAATTAAAAGAAAATACACTCTTAAGATCTCTTAGGAAAGAATACTTACTGGGGGAAACTAACTTTAGAAAAAATTGGCTGTGGGCTATTTAATATAGATTTTCCTTTTCCAATGTATTACTAGAAGAGGAAAACATGGATAGCATATATACTTATTGGTAGGTTTAATATCTTAGATATTTTATTACTGCTCTGGGCCAAGACTTTTAAACAAAGTTACTGATTTAATTTTAAATATGGTTAAAAATTAACTTCAAGAATAGCAACAGTATTCCTTAGGGGAAATACGGTTCTTTTGGTGTGGAAAGAGTTTTTGAATGTACATTTCTCTACATTTGAGACTTTTTACTTCTCTCACATTGAAAGAGCCAGAAAAAATGTCATTGTATGCTAAAGTATTTTTGATCTTCAGTTTATGAGATCTTTTTTAAAAACAGATGAAGACATATATTGAAGGTATAGAAAGAAATCATGCCTGCAGTGGGCAAGCGCTTATTTTGAGCCAAAATTTCTAAAAGCCAGTTTCTAAAAGTCTGTTCAGAACTTTGTTCCCAGGCCAGTAAGATTAGCCAAAACATTTATATGTTCAAAGAAACCTAAAAATATCAAAATAAAACCTTTTTTCTTCAGTAGGCATGAAAATGAAAGATACTTTTGTTGTTGTTCTTTCATAAACAAGTTTGCCAAATTCTATTTAGTTTATTCTCCTAAACTGCATATAGAACTTCTGAAGTTCAACTTAACGTGTGGCATTTCATTTTTACAAAGATTTCTGAAAGTGCACACAAGCCATTTGATAATCCAAAATGCTTTCTCCCAACCCTTCCCTTTCAGACTGTCATGTGGAAACATCAGGGGGATTATTGCTGAGTGTTCATGAAGAAAACAAAGCCAGCACGAAGCAGCAGAAAGGAAGAGCAAAAGGGTGAGCAGCCAGGCACCACCAGGGAATGAGGAGAACATGCTCTCTATTCTGAGACACCCCAGCAACTACACTTCAAATCCCTTCTTACAGAGCATTTTGAAGAATCTTCCCTTTTTTCTTTTAGCTATTCTATTTATTGGGAGTTATTAAATCCAACTTTTGACAACACAGTGTTGATATTTAATCCTTTGGTATGAGGAGAGACTCATGCTCCTTTTTCAAACTTGCTACTTGAAATGTTTGCTTTATCTATATTTCAATGTAGGAAGCAAAAAAATACTTTGTTATAAAGTCATTTGTTTTCCAGCACTTTCTAAGATACCAGACTCAGTAATCAAATAATCTAGGGGCAAGCTTCAGTAATCTGCAGCAGGGAACAGCCCCTGCTTTCTCTCTAAACTGCTGCTCCCACAAGGGATTCCTCCCACCCCAGCAACCTTCTCTGCCAGCACCCAGCCTGCACTGTGCCCACTGCCAACTCCTGCACTATTTGAACTCAAACATTTGTGCCTGCCTTGAAGCACTGTGTCCCGAAATCCTGGGAGCATAGGAACACAATTTTTCAAAATTAAAGCACAGAATAATAAAAGCAAACATTTGGCCTGCGTTTCCACAGATGATTGCAACAATATGAATTTTACAGATTAAAAGGCCAGAAGGCAAGTGAACCAAAAAATGTATTATTGTTGTCATAGTTTAACCCCATCCAGCAACTAAGTACCACAGTGCTGCATGCTCCCTTTCCCTGCATGCTCCCTCTCCCTGCTCCCACCAGTGGGATGGGGAGGGGAATCAGAAAAAAAAACCTTGTGGGTTGAGCTAAGAATAGCTTACTAATGGAAACAAAGTAAAATATACTACTACTACTATTTATTGTAATGAAAAAAAAATTTAAAATAAACCCCAAGAAAAACAAGTGGTGCCCTGTACACTTGCTCACCACCCACTGACTGATACTCAAGCCTACCTCAAGCAGCAATCGGCTCCCCCCAGTTTATGTCCTGGCCATGATGTTTCAGGCTGTGGAGGATCCCCTTGGCCAGCTGGGGTCAGCTGTCCCAGCTGTGCTCCCTTATGGCCTCTGGTGCAGCCCCTCTCTGGCAGAGCACAGGGAACTGGAGTGGCCTTGACTTAGGGCTAGCACTACTTAGCAACAGCCAAACCATCAGAGCGTTATCATCGCTGTTCTCCTACCGAACCCAAAACACAGCACTGTGCCAGCTGCTAAGAAGAAAATGAGCACTACCCCAGCCAAAACCAGGACACTGTTAAGACATTAATTTTAAACAAATCTGGTGAATTTTTGAGAGTTTAAGAGCAGCTAGAGTATCACACAAGAAGTTCAACAGAGGTTTCCCCCACAATCACACAAGCAGAAATGCTGAGAACCAGCTGTCCAGTAAAGCAGAAATTAACTGTTCACTTTTTTTCAATAGCCTATTCCTCCCACTGTCTTCCATGTAGTCAAAAGGAAAAAGACAATGCAGTTAGCTGGTGGGGACCACAAACTCAGATATAAAGGAACAGAGAAAAAAGAGCTATAATTTTACTATGAAAACCAGCAAGTAAATACCCTAAGTTTAGGTATGTGATTTCAAACACTAAAAGTTTTGGGAAATAATCTCCATTGGTTTTCTGGTAAAGTAAGTCCCCAGAATTCAGACCTGTAACAAGTCACTGGCTGACTTTAGCAGTCACCAGTCTGTACCACCAGATTAGCAAGAGAGCGTCATTTTGACAAATCAGATCTCCACAGAAACGATCCGAACTAATACATCTTCAGCAGCAGGCAGACCACACTGCACAAGTGCCAAAGTGAAACATTTCAGGTAATAAAAACCACTACAGAAGTTTGCAGAATAGGAACTAAAGTTTTAGAAGGCTGACATCAAGTGAATGCTTATCCATGATCAAAATTAGTAAGGTTGTTGAAGAGCTAACACTGAGCAGGCTGATGGAAGTACAAAAGCAGCCAGTTGCAATCAAAAATTTATCCATCATGGATAGTTAAGACAGCATTTAACTGAGGTGCACAGAATGGAACAGAAAATGCCAAGACAAGGTACTATTTTCTCTCAGTATGTGAAAAGAGTAGGAAGAATCCAAAGGAAGTTAAGACAAATAGAAGACAAAACACACAGAGATGACCTTTATAAGTTGACAAAAAAATAGAGATCTATGGAAGAGTCAAATCAAATGTCAAAGAGAGAATAATGTAAGGGAAGTTATTTAATAGATATATCTGCTGTGAAAAATTATGTATGATTTACAAGTCTGAAAGTCTGTTCACGTTTTCCCAAAACATTTTATTTAAAAGTTGCCTTTTAAGTTAGAAGTAATGTTTGTGAAGGTTCACTCTAAAACTGCTGATGCCCTAAAAAATGACAGTCATTCATAATAAAAAAAAGACCCCTTTATTTTAAAAAAGGGAAGTCTATACTGTGCTTAGTAGCTTTGATTCACTGAAGGCTCTTAATATTTAGCATCCTGGTGTGTGTCCGGATGACAGAGATACAGCTTTCAGAGATACAGTGGTTTACCCTAACAATAATCTTCAGAGATGGCTTGAAATTCTAGTTAAGTTTCAGAATTTTCAGAATGTAACAACAAAATGAGGTTTCCATTAACACCGTTATTCTAAGTGTGATAGTTAAAAACTAAAAGAATAGGAAAAAGTTGTAGTATCAAAAAGTCCAGTTGCACATTGAATGAGAGTCATGTTACAGAAACTATAATCAAATTCTAGTGAGACCCCAATTTCTTTGTTAATAACATACAACAGTTTTGTTACAATACTACACCTGGGATGCTTTGTTTTATCTGTGCACCTTCAAATTTACATTCATAGTCCTATATTATCATATCCTGCTGTAAGTTTAGATTTGTGACTTAACAGTATATAGAGAACATCATAACCCTTTATGCTCCAGCAGCTAATTCCTGCTCTGCTTATCCTTGATCCCATACTCACAAGTCCCATGCTTCCTTCCAATGCTCACAAATACTGACAGAGGTTTATTCAACAATTAATTATGAAAAGAAATACCACGGCCTTTTAAAAAGCACATTAAAACAATAGCCTGCAAAATCATTACAAGAATTAATGAGTAAAAATGTAGCAAGTTTACTGACAAAGTTCTTAACAACCAGTAGGAAAGACAAAAAACCAATAGCAACTCCATTTGATTCTAATTCAGGACCTCCAATCATCAAAGCACACAAGTTCATGAATAAATCCCACTAAACTCAATTAAATTCAGGCAAACAAGCTTAAATCCTTTCCTGATGCATCCTTCTGATAGCAGACTGCACAAAGGTCCCTAAGTTAGCTGGAAACTGGGACAGAAGGCGACAAGCTGTTCCATAGCTCTTACAAACAAATGAGTTCAAACAATCCTTTGTTTCAGCAAAACACTTGAACAAGTGCTTCGGTTCCACTGACTCCACTTGAAGTGAAGCTCACATTTACATGATTTATTCCATCAAGGCCAGCATGAATACTAAAGAATCATACTCACTCAGGTCTCTCATAGCCGAGGCTTTCTCGGATAGACAACGCAACCTGGTAAGGGGAGGTTTGGTCTGAATCCTCCAACTCTTCTCCACTGTCTTCAGACCAATCCAGCCCTAACGGAATTGAAAACATGGAAATTGGATGAAAAGAGCATACACCTTATATAAGCCTCTGAGCAACTTTTGGCACAAAAGATTATTGTATAGTATGGTTGCAAGCATAATTATGTTTGATTAGATTATGCAGTATTCTTAATTATACAGGAACAGCTACAGTAACAGCTCCATTACAGTGTGCAAATAACATGCACTGACTTTTGTCATAACTGAGTTCTCCTTTTAAAATCCTTAGTGGCTTCTGTATCCATAAACAGTGCAAGAAAAATCACCAGCTATCTTACCTGCAGACAAGTACCAGTATTCATAACCACGTACAAGGTAAGAGAGAAGTCACTGTGATGAAGAACTGACTACTTGGTAAATTTTAATACTATATGATCTAAATAGGCCAATTTCATTTCTGTTTATATTCTGACCCCTTCTCTGTGCCAAAACATAGAAGAATATTAAAACTGTAAGACACAGCAGCATGGACAGAAATAGATACACAGCTACCCAGGATGTTCCTCTGCTCAGTCTCTGTAATTGCCTGCCAAATGCACAATTAGCATGAAGAAAGAGCTAAGGGGAGAGATACAAACACTCCAGCACTTTCACCAAGCAGCATGTTTTCACTTAATGATGATGAAGTATGATCAACTTACAGTGTGCTCCAGCAGCCTCAGTTAGTCAACCTACAAACAGCTGTTTGGCCAGAAAGTGACGGTAAGTTCCCAGACGGAACATTTTATCTGGAACTTCATCTTTTGCTGTTTTTCCTACTCCCTCTCCCACATCCAGTGAAATTCTTGCCACATTCTTGCAGCAGGTGGGATAAAATCCCATTGCTGCATTTACAAGCTAACATTTTTTGCTTTTTCATTTTCTTGTGTGCTCCTTGAAAATTGATAGAGTTTAGGAGCATTTCATTTTTGCTAAAACTAAACCAAACAACTATATCTGAGATGATTCTGAAGTCAGATGCCTTGAATCTGGGTAACGCATCAGTACTTGGTCAAGCACTTTCAGAGTTAGAGACATACACACACACAAGCTTGGAACAATCATCAGGTTAACTCCTCTTCATATAGAACCAGCACTTTAACATGAACCACAGATATCAGACACCCAAATTTTCAGGAACTTCAGCAAAAATTTTTTTTGTTTTTATTTTTTGAGACATACATTTGAACTAAACTAAGATACCTTCAGACATTTGATAAAATGTCAGAATTATACTTTCAACTTAAATGTTTCTTTTTCCTGTTGTCTCTTCCATAAAGGAATGAAAAAACAATTTACTCATTCCATAAAGGAATAAAATCTAATCCAGATTCAGCTGTACTGACACTGAAGACTGCAGTTACATTAATATCCAGTTACATGGCTCTGATGTTGGCCACATAAAACTGGCTTAATCTTTTGAAATATTCTGTGCAGTCATCTCTAGTGCTGCTCAAATATAGAAATCCTGAAATTCTCTGAACTGGCATATCTAGTCTTTAATATTAAGGCTTATAATGAATAACAAATAAATTTCCCACTCTCACATAATTAATATGTAAATTCCTTTACTTTGCCAAATATAAACTATTCTAAATGCATCCATATAGTTATGCACCTGCCTAACTGTACATGTATAGGTCTTACTGTTTTTTATTTTTACTATGCCTCTTTTTAAGGAAAACATATTCTCTTCACCACTTGAGAATGTAGAACACTAAGCACAGAAAGGGATCTTTCTATATTCTTTGAAAACACAGGTCACTTTCTAAGCTATTGAGGTCTGTGACACTCAGAAATGCCTCTGGAGTTGCCATTCCTCTAAAGACCTGCACTATATATAGGACGATCAAAGCTGTTTTCTGAAGAACAATTTCCTTTGGAGACATGCTACGGGATGCTAATTATCTCCTGAACAAATAGTCAAACTATCCCAGGAGTGCCAAAGGGCAGATCTTAACAGCAAATTAAGAAAAAGTTAATTGAAACAGCAAAAATTACAGATGTTTGAAATTAAATAAGATATTATATAGGGAATGTCCGGGTTTATCCGAAATATTTTTTTATTTTAAATATCATAAATGGTGTTCCTACTTATATCACACAGACTTACATTTCCTTTTTCCTGACAGTATTTTACTTGTTAGAAATGTACAATCTAAAACTAAGCAGAAAAGTAACTTGGGAGGGTGAGGAAGATAAAAAGGACAGACAGGTGTGCCTAGGTCTATATTCACAATCAGGCAATTCAGCCACAAGGTCAGTTGCCTTTTCAAAGCGTACAGAGCACTACTGTCATAGCATGAATTTGGTTATATTTGCTTATATTTTCACAAGCAGCTATTAATCATTATATGCAAGGGAAAGACTATTTCTGCATGGTATGCAGACAAGACTTCACCCTTCCAACTACCTTCTGTAGCAATGCTGCTCTCCTGAAGTGGTCTTTTCCTTCTATTCATCCATATTCTATACATAAATAGGGCCCAGTCAACAAAAATTCTCACGTGTTCCAATTTTCCAATTAAGTCAACTGGAATTTCAAATCCACAGAAATTGATTGGCCAAATTGCCAAACTTTTACTTATATTCATTATGTCACGTGCACTTATCACACACCTAATGTTTCAATCTAACGTTGTCCACTCATGTAGGTACTGCTAGTGTCACATTTACTACTCAAGTTGCAAACCTTCTACATATAATCCAATAGGTCTCTATAATCCAAACAATGTTTTCTACACCTCAGTTGGGTTTCTCAAATGGTAACAGAACATTAAGAAGAATAAACAACCAAAACGCCATAAACCATTTGTGGTGGGTCCAGGCATTCCTTTAATAGACAAGAGGGCTAAAGAAAATGCCAAGAGATTACCTAGCTCAGGGTTATTTTCTAAGGACCTCACAGGAATTTAGGACAGAGCTAGGAAGACATTCCCCTTTAGTCTTTTGGTTTCAGGTAAAAAACACGCCTGCAGTGCATCTATTACCTACTCACCTAAGTGAGGGAACAGATCAGTGTCCAGCTGCTGCTTTCGAGTGCACAGTTTCACCAGTCTCTGGAGCCGGCTCATGCAGGACGAGTGCGGAGAGAAGGCTGTGGCTTTCATGAGGACCCGGTCAGTCCTTGGCGGGTCCGTGACAGGAGCCCTGGCGGGTGGCAGGAGAGGCAGAGGTCTCTTGTTAGACAACTGCCGCGCTTGTGCTATAGTGTGTGTGGTGGGTGCCACTCCCTGCATTGGTAGGCTGGTGTTCAGAGGTTGAGGTGACTTGCAGACTATGCCCTGCGGTAGCCCTGTCGGCTTTAACAAAGCTGATGAAGGTGGCAGATGGGAGTGCTGCTGCTGCTGCTGCAGAGGCTGCTGCTGCAAAGGTGCAGGAATGGGGCTAAAGTGCTCTTGGCGAACTTTTAAAATCTCTGTCTCTCTCTGGCGCTGCCGGTTTTGAGCCAACTTGCTCTGCAACTTTTTCTTCACTGTTGCCCCTTTCTTTAGGTCATCATCCTCCTCATTGAAAGCAAAGGGGTCTTCTAATTCTGCCTCCAGGTAGTGGAGAGGAAGCCTTGCCCCTGGAGGGGAGAGGGACATCCCATCCAGTCCATTGGGCATCTTCAAGGCCAGGGTGGGCACTGTCAGACCAAAGGCCATAGCATCCATCTGATGCCTGACCTTCACCTCCTCTATGGCATCATTCTTTTTCTTCCTCTCCTTTTTCGGTATAAAGCCAAGTACCTGCAGGTGGCTGTTGCAGTACCTTTGAAAAGTAAGAGCAGTCAGTTATTAACTAAACTTCTGTAAGTAAAATCTGAAGACAAGGCATCACTTAGGAGAAACCCCCACACACATTTCAAAAAAATATAAACGGAAGCAGAAGAGGTTTTATAAGAATTGTACACAACTGCTTCTAATACAACAGCTAAGTGTGGTGCTCCCAAACCAGCAGGAAAAAAACTTACACAAGTGACTATTTCTAATCTTAAGATACAAGATTCTTCATTCATTATTCATAGGAGAATCACATACAATCATTCAAAATCTTAACTCTCTAATAGGGTAAACAGTCAAAATCCAAAGTGAACAAAACAAATGGACAGTTTGATACATAAAGCAGCAAGAACACAAGTCATTAACTCATCAGTTCAAAAGCTCCTAAGAGAAAGTATGATGAAGGCTATTTCCTTTCATTTGCCCATTCTTTCAGTGGAAGTACTTAACATTTTCATTAAATGCACACATTATTATTATTATTATCATCATCATCATCATCATTATTATTATCATTAATTCCACTGTAATAGGGAGCAGTTTCTTATAAGGACAATCTCAGTAGATATCTATCTGCTACAAAAGATCACTATTTCTACTTACTGAACAAGTAGCATAAATACTTAAATTCTATTTTAGTAGTTTACCGTGATGAATTTTGAAGCCAGAGGATTAGCTGAATATTCTTCAAAAAAATCTAGCTTAAAACAAATTCTCTGCTGCTAGAAAGCATTTATACAATGCCAGAAATATGTATACATACAATCCAAAAGCACGGATTTTAAGTTCTTCTAATATGAAAAGCTTTCAAAGTCATGCTATTAAAAAAAAAAAAAGAAAGCAAAATGGTCTTTGAAAGTAAAAATAATTACAATTTATGCCACAGATGACATACTAAAAAGTAAGTAATTAACTTTTATTTGATTGGAACCAGCATGTGACAGAAATTTAGGAACCATGATG
Source organism: Dicaeum eximium (assembly GCA_013396995.1). Taxonomy (NCBI): domain Eukaryota; kingdom Metazoa; phylum Chordata; class Aves; order Passeriformes; family Dicaeidae; genus Dicaeum; species Dicaeum eximium. The sequence goes on from VWZP01006935.1 coordinate 719,630, forward strand.
TGATCCTTTTTCTGTATGCCACAGGCAGGCACTCCTGCCTCTGTAGAACCCACCAACAATCAAAATTTGCCCTTGCAGAATCCCATCTATAACTTACAGCTTATAGATGACCAAAGATACAAGGAAAGAGTAATGTCTGCATCAAGGTAATTATGGACAAGATACTGAAATACCCATGAAGGTATTATTTAAAATCTGATCAGTATGAATCTGAGAGCAGTAAGTTTTGTTGAAAAAGTAGGTTTAAATTATATTATTTCTGGTCTTCATGGAGCAAAAAATGGCAGAAAAGCCCAAAACAACCCCCCAAAGAGGTTCAGCACTTCAGTTTAGACACTTTCGACTTGTCAACCCATTTCTAAAGAAACAATGTATGAACAGCTCTAAAGGGTCCTTAAAAGGGAAACAAGACAAAGCAAATTCATATATGCTCTTTAATGGTCGCCTTATATGTAGCTTCTTGTGAGACCCACACTCCTAAGGTTTCACAAATCAGAAAAGGCTGAAAAGCATTGCTACTTATTATTGCCTAAATAATTTCATCATTACATTATGCTGTAAGTAATAAATAAACCTAGATGAGGCAAGCTAAAAGCCAACAACTTGTGCACTCCTTATTAGAACACGCTGGAATACTGTCAATTCATACTGAGAGATGCACTTCTAAAAATAAAATTATATAATGAGGGCTCAATAAAGCTTCCCTTAAAGTCAACAAGCAGAGTTTTCATATTTAAAATTAAGCCCTTTTTAAATACTTTGTTTGAACAGTTACCACAGTACTTTTAGTATGACAGAAGAGAAAAACCAATAAACAGACAAACAAACACAAGGGAATTTTTTTTCCCTCTTATGCCAATAAAAAGAGCGTTTTGCTCAATACAAATGCTTCCCTTACATTGTTCGGAACTTAAATTATTGTCATCCCGTGCTTGTGCTGATGTGAGGAGGTACAACTGCATAGTCTGTTTTCAGTGCAAAAACAGTAAGAAAAGAAATAGAAAAGGTAAGTAACAGAGTAAGTCTGTGGAAAGGTAATAAGCTTGCTAAAATTCTCTGAGTTTTAAGCCATTAAGGGTTTGTCTCATTCATTTAACTGTAACAGAATAATTTTTAGATGGCCGATAAAGCTTTGGCTCTTACAGCTGACCATACTGCATCACTGAGAGCCAACTGGCTCCACTGGACACAAACTCATGGATGCCAGGCCACAACATTTGGATTCCAGTACACACTGACTTGGCTCTGTGCTTTAGGCTCTGTCGACTCCCTGTCCTCCAGTATAACCGAGGCTGTTACACCTTGGACTAACAGGAGCAAGAAGAAAACAGGAAGAGCAATCCAGTCTTCTCTGGGTAAAGAAGACACAAGCAGTTTTGGCTAGGCACAGTTCTCATTAGCACCACTTCAGCCTTGACTGTGTCAGTCTCTTGCTAGCCCTGCACACAGCCAGGGGGGCATGCACCCCATTTCCCCATCCTGCACATTCCGGGATGGCTTTTTAGCTGGCCCTGGCCTAAACTGGCTCTGACTTCACACAGTGCTGTACAGTCTGCATTAGTAGTTCAAACTCCATGGAAGTCAGATTACTGGGAAGACAGGAATCAAACCTGCAGGTAGCACAGTGCTTTTCACATAGCTCTGAGCACAAAACCCATTAGGGTCAAGCTGGCCCTACAAGAGCCAATTCTGCCGGGCCTGCCTTAGAGGCTCAGTTTGTCACTTCTCTAACCTGTCTGTGAGTTATGCTCAGCTGACAGTATCACAGTAAGTACCTAATACAGGTGTTTTCCCCTTCCTCATTCAGGGCCTCATTCACAAGATCCAAACAAACTGGGGAGCAACTTGTATATTAACAAAATATTTAAAGATTCTCTTAAGTGAGGAGAATTAGAGACAAAAGAGTCTTTAACCCAATTAAATTGTAGTAAACCTGTATTTAGAAATCAAGTTGCATTTCATTATCTTTGTGTGCATCTGGTTAAGAAAGTAGAGATGTATTCAGAGAAAACAGAGATATAAAATCCATGTGTGTATCATCCCATATATATATTCTTTAAAGAAAATGATAGTGAATAGAAAAATCAGACTTCAAATAAGGCAATTAAGTCACATACTATTAATAGATTTAATTTGTAGAATGTTAATGGTTAATAAGAAATCTAATAATATTGCATTATATTAACCATCTTTGTGGCTGGTAGCATCTCATTTGTCTGGGGTCAAGTGATAATTCTTCTTAATTATCTGTGGACAGACTATGAAGCTTTTGGCATATAATGCATGGATCTTCCTGAAATACTTTTTTTTAACAATCTCTAAAAGTATAAAAGAAGATCGCTGTCAGAGCATCATACAGCCTGCTTCTGATCATGTACAGTTAAATGTCTAAAACTGTGACAAAATGACCATCTGACAGTAATTCTGTACACAGAAAATAAAAAGTTATGAGTGAAGAACTCAGACACTGGAAACATCTTTATATTGAACGGAGTGTCAATAAAGTCTTCTAAGCAACAGATACAGGTTTGCCTGCCAAAAAAAGTTTAGAACAGCCACAGTCTTATCACTAGCATTCATTAAATGTTATTGTTAAAATTAAACTCTGCCCCGAGAAACAGTCTTTTAAAATATTCTTTTAAACTATCACATCCTCTCATTTGAAATTAAAAGTTTATTTTCTCTTTCAGACACCTGCTGTCCTCTTCAAGTAGTGTAATGTGACACTCAACGTGCAATTGAATTATTCTAATATAACATACACCAGATGTCATGACCACACTTCACTTTAAGTTGAGAAAAATCAAAAAGAACAAAGTGTGAACTCAATTCAAGGTGTAAAGAAAAATCATAAATTCCATGGGAACATATGAGACGTAAAAAAGTGTCATTAAGTACTATTACTTCTATTGTTTTTCAGTATGACCCCTGGTAAACAGGAACTCTCTCAGTCAGCTCTTGCATCTGAAATTACAGCATACCATTTGTGCTAACAATTTCTATGATCATTTCTGTGAGCTTCTTTCCAAAGAGCCTCAATTGTACAGTAGCAAGGAAACACTCACTGACTGTCAAATTACAGCCTAAAGTTATTCATCTTGTGCCATTTGAGCATTTGCCCTACAGCTTTTGACAAACATTCATGTTTTTTTCTCACTTCATCAGTCTCCTCAGCTGAAATGGCAGGTGAAGTGCAAGTTGATTTAGAGCACAGTCCAAGTGTTGTTTCAGACAAGAGAGGGAGCTGTGAGCTGAGAAGGAAGTTGTATGTAGGGCACAGTGGGAACACTGCTAATAATGCAAAAGGTTAGTGAATGGCACCTAATAATGTGAAAGGTCAGTGAATAGTGGCTTGATTTTTTTTGGCATATTTTGTTCATATTTTAGGTTTAAAAAAACATTTCTAAGAGAACAAGCCTCAGATAGTTAACACACACATTAATTAAACACTGTGTTACTGGCAAAACCTGCAATGACAGCTCTGAAAAATAAAGTCATATCTAGATGGCAGACAAGATTAGACAAATTCTGCTATTTCAGCCTGAGCAGCACCAATGAGACTGGTGTTCAGGAAGTCTTAAAGAGCAAGGATGAATGCCCTTGTGGTTACAGCATGGGCTGCAATTCAGGAAATCTGCTTTTAATTCCCAGCTCTCAACAACTTCAAGGCCTGTATTTTGCAAGGAATTTAATACCTGGGCACTCCGGGCATCTTCATTTGGACAGGGATGGGGAGAGAAATTAGAAAGGGAGTATGTGGCACTTTCCCAGCTGGCTCATCTGTTATCAAGTAATATTTATTTTATAGGAGTAAAACAACACTACAGATCAGTACCAAATCACCAACACTGAATTGTAATTCTGGATTTGTCCCTACATGTCACTGCTCCCCGTGTCCAGAATACAAGCACTTTCAACCGCTTGTCCTGAAAACACAGATGGAAGCGTGCTTTTGGCACTGCTGGCTAAACAAGCAGGCCTTTCTAAGAGCATGTACTCTGAGTGACAGAAAAAATGAGTCAGAACAGCTGATACTGTGTAGCAGGTTTGATCCACAGTTTATAGCGAATTAGTGAAAAGCAGTGAACTCTCCCATAAACTTCCTTGGAATTAAGTTACTGCCCTCTCACTGAGTACTTGACTCCCACAGAAAATAAAATAAAGTTTACTGGTCTTAAAACAAAATGCTCAAAGGAACATCCTGGAATACAATTCAGGCCAGTTCCTCCCTCATCCTGAAACCAGGCAGCAACTTAAATAAATGTCCCAGCCGCTTCCCACGTTGCAGAGAGGAAACCACAACTCACCTACGGTCCTCAGACTTGGGGATGGGGTTGGTGCAGCGTTGGCTGTTGTACTTGGCCACATATTCACATTGCTTGAAGGGGGCAGTCTTGTCCTCCAGAACGTGTCTGATACAGAAGGCGTAGCCGTTAAGTCGCCTCTGCTTGCACAGTTTGGGGCTATACGAGCACAAGGGCTTATTGTCAACCTCAGAGAAGTGTATGTGTTTGCCTTCATACATCACGTGACTCTATTCCTTGTGAACATCAGCTGAAAGAACCAAAATGTTGAGACAAATCACGTAAGGGAAGAGAAACTGCATTCAGTTCTAGGTTGCGTGTTTGATTTTGGCCAGGAAGAAGGACCCAAAACAATACCTGATTTTAAATCTTCTGTACCATGTCAATGTTAAGAGAGAGCCCCAGGGATACCACTATCCTGGAATGATGATGAACCAAGATGAAGCAGATTGTCTAAGGAAAATATCAAAAGGGTCAATGTCAGTCAGAATAAAACAGATATTACTACAGTAAGTAAACAGGCACATGTAGTCACCAAGCCTGTGGTTCAGCTAACACCCAATAAAACAACAGCACCATAGTTTTCAATCAGTAGACACAGATCTTTGGAAAATATTAAAGAAATTACTGGGGGAAAGAAAATTCTACTGCCACCACACTTAAATCACCTTAATAGAACTTCACTCATTTACCAGAAAGTGATTAGAAGCTACAAGTTGAAAAAGGTTAAGTGTCAGATTAGATCACTTGCTTTCATAAATCAAGCTGAAAGATGATTACCTCATTTGATCGTAGAGGATTTAGTTCAAGGTATCTGTATTTACAAAACCACCACACACTGTCTTTGCTCTGCAAAATTATTTTGCCAGTCAGTGCAACAAAGCTTATTTTTTAAGAAAAGCTTTCTTTCCAATGCCTGATTACCAATCTTTCAGATCTTGCAGCTGCTTACAGCTTCTGCAAGCATCCACATGCAGTCCTTCATGAGGTCACCACGGTTCTTCAAAGTTTATCCTACCTCACTGTATTTATTTTAGGGAAATGCAGGCATTAATACCAGTCAGTACTCCCATCAATGCTAGAAGGGCTGAAATGTCAATTCAGCAAGAGGCTGGGTGGTTTTCCCCCTAAAGCAGGTTCCTACAGTGCAAATCCATGCAGCCATAAGGTACTTTTTCAGTTCCCAACATTATGGAGGTCTTTGGCAATCATCTTTTTAAAAAAACAAACAAAACCTACAAACCTTCCCAAAGCAGTTTAAAAAAAAATAACAGTACATACATTCTGCAGCTACTGTGATACACTAAGCTTAACCTGCAAAAGGTAGCTTTTATTCAGAAAGGTCATCCTGAAGCACTGGAATGAACTCTTTTGAACACTGTGTATTCATTCAGTACTCAGTTCAGTTTCATATGTGTTACACTCCAAGGAAAGGAATATTCATAGAGGTGTTATTCAGGAAATACGTAATAAATTAGAGGCATGTGACAAATGTACAGATTACCACCTCAATTAAATTACTTGTTCCTGAGGCCCAAAATGGCAAAAGCAGAATTGCAAGGAAGAAACCTATACAGACTTTGCAGGAAAGATGTACTTTCCTCTTGTAAAGGTACAAGACTCCACTTTCTGCTGTAAAATAAGTACCATGAGAAAATGACAAAGCACTGTGGCACTGAGGGATCTAGAAAAACAATTTTAAGTCACTAGGGCAAAACAAAACACCCTATCCCACAGAGTAAACAACATAAATCTGACCTTCATTAGCATATAGCTAGCTGTAGACACAGAGAGACAGAAGAGTACTAAAAGATTTAAAAACGCACTTTAAATTCTTGGAACAGCGGTACAAGCACACGTACAGCATACAGAGCATGTGAATGGAGTCAGGTGCTACAGAAAGTAACTACTGCAAGCACCTGAAGCATCATTTGACAATAATGGTAACTTTGTATTTCCTCTTGATACACATTTTCCGTTTCCATGCACACAGGAAAGCAGCCACCCCCAGAGGCAGGGGCCCTGCACTTTTCCTACACCAGAGAGCCACAACATCAGCATAGACACCCAGTCCAGTTCAAATCACCTTTCCCAACTTTTCTCAAGGCACAGAATCACATACACTGTATATATATATCGCTTCTTTAGCATGTTAAGGAACAAATATTCCTTTCAATCACCTTGGCTCAGGCAGATACTGACATACCCTTCAGTATTATTCAGCAACAACATGAAGGATAAACATAAATCCCATGGGAACACGACCATACAGGAGTTGTGGTCAGTGTTTGTATCCCATATGTTTGAGAGATGGACTCCTCTATTACTATGGCAGCAAAAATAATCAAATTAGTCTTAACTATTTGCATCTCACACACACAACACTGACAGAAAGCATTTTGCTGGAGAGTCTGCTTCTCTCAGTTTATCAAAACTTGGACTAGGTGGCATATTGAACTGGACACAAAACTTGAAAAACCAAGTGTATCTTGCAGCTGGGGTGATGCACATGTTGCTCTCTATTTTCTTCTGGTTTATTTACCACCTTCTTATAAACTACTACTATCATGCTTCGCAGAGTTTCTGATGGATCACTAACTTTCCCCTCTGTTGTACAATCCAGCCGTATTTCTTTTCTGAAGGTTAGCAAGCAACAGACCAAAGAAAAAAGAGTTCCTCAGGATGGTTCCAAAGTAAACAGTGAGAAATGCATACCTTGTGTGCCTCCATTAAGCTTCTGTAAAGAAACTGCTCCACAGTTCCCAGCCACTATAATCCTAGATTTATTCTTGTGGGCACAGTCTTATTTTTGGATTTAACTCATAATTAAGTCTTATTTTTGCATTTAACTTTACTGTGTCAAGGCAGGCATAGTATTTCACTTCTCACTTGTCTGAGAGATACAAGGCACAAGGACAATGCCATATGAAACATCCACACAAAAATACTGACAGTAATCCCCAGGGAAACCAATAAACATGAACGTGAGTTTTTGGGTCTATATATATACTAAGAGAAGCTCATGCAAATATAACCATGTTGAAAATCCTGATAGTAATCAATTAGTGCAACTACAGTGCAAGGAACAAGTAAGCCAATAAACATGGTAGACAACCAATGTTATATTAAAAAAAAAAAAAAACAACACAGCAATTTTCTCAAACTTGCAATTATATCTTTATTGGTAGGTTCTTAAACAGACTCCCCAAAAGACATGTCACTCTGTGGATACACTGCCAGGATCAGAGACTGAAGTTGGACTTAATCTAAAAAGAGCTCTTTTTTTTTTTACTTACATGGCATACCATCTAAGAGAGTGTGTGTGTATAAATATATATATAAAAATAACAAAGACACTTAAATCTCTTCATTCTGATTTCCTCTGATGCAGTGTTTTATTTTTAACAATTTACAGGAGTTCTTATCAGCTTTTTGCTGCTACATAAAAAGTAGCACAAGCATGGAATAGGCACATGTCACTTAACTGAAGAGAACTGAAACTACACTTAGCTAAATAGTGGGTGGGGAAGAAATTATTTTTGTCCCACAGGATTCAGTAAGAGATGACGGAAACATGGACTTCCCCTGGAAAAAGCAAATGCTTAAGCAGCTGTACTTCACTATAAAAATATCAAAATACAAAACTTTCTGGAAGCTGTTTTTGGTTTTGCATTTATACTCTACATTGAAGATGTAGGAAGGTTCAATAGAAAAAAAATTTATGCCTGCATATGCTCAAACTAACTTTAGCCACAACCTGTGAATGAGAAACCAGAAGCTGCTTCTTGGTTCAGAGGCACCAAGATTTTCCTTAAACAACTGATTCTAAATAAAAGATTTTGAGCTAGTCAGGAACAACAGGGCAAAGAACAGAAGGGAATCCAAAAATGCCCTTGCCAAATGATGTAATACATGACTGAGGTTTAAAAAAATCATGGTAGGGAATAAGGTAAATACAGAGCAGTCATACCAGATCACAAAATATTGCAACTAGGGGTACCTGATGAAGTTAGTAAGAGATTGAGTCAAAACATATCAAAGAAGTATTTCTTCATTTTTACTACTCACAGGTAGTGAACTGCTGGAGCTTGCAGTCACATGAGACTATGGAGCAGACATTACCACCAGGTTCAAAAAGGCAATAGAGAAGTTCATGGACAATGGGGACATACGTGATGCACCCGCTACCATGACCAATTTAACAAATATGGGTGGTGGAGGAGTAAGAGAAGACAGCACAAAAAAAGTGTCTGGGCTTTAATGCCTTTCCTAAGCAGCATCACTTATTCCTACTACCTAAGACAGAACATTAGGTTGGATCCAAGATAATCTGACCCAGCAGGGTATTTTTCATGTTCTTATGAGGTATTACTAATATTTGTAACTTCGTTACACATTCACTTCTCCTCTCATGCCATTTTTTATTCTTGAGCAGCTGACTGGAAGAAAATCTCCTCCCTCTGGCTAAAGTCCTATCTGGACATGTGAAGAAGAGTAACAAATTTAGCACCCCAGCAAGGCTTTATAGCAAGGACAGGCAGGACACAGAGCAAAGCCACACTCTGAGGCAGCAGCACTTAAGAGCAGAGTTATTTGTCCTGCTGAATGCAGCCAGTGGTAGTCTATCAGACAACAGAAGGTGGTTTGCACAGTGACTGCAAAAAGAGAAATTAAAGATTTCAATGCACACAGGTCTACACCTGTCCAACTGCCAATGCCTACTGTCACCCTCTGGAAGAAGCCAGCTCCCTACTTGCTTTTAGGACTGGCTTTTCAGTAGAGGCATAATCAGCTCCCTTGCAGTACACATCCGCTTGTGATGTGTAGACAACACAGCTTTAGCTCTGCACTCCACATACCCTCTTCCAAAAGAGTCCTTCAGAGAGGCTGGAAAACAGCGTAGCAGTAAACTTTGGAGGAGGATCTTTATTATAACCATAGCCAAGTACCAGCATTATGTCATACAGAAATCTGGTACCTGACATCGTGAGTAGTCTACAGGGAAGTTAATGGCTTACTCACTAATAAAAAGCCCAAAGCACTAGAGCCTCAAAACTCAGATGGGTAATTTTGCACAAATGCTGTGCTGAAAATATTAGAGTATTTTAAATCATGTGGGTTGATACATTCTTAAACATATGCTCAGAACTTGACATTCAATGTACGTAAGACCCTTTTAGGCAATGGAATCCCCAAATGCATTGTAAATTGCAAGGCAATTATACACTGGTGGTTAAAAGATGTATAATTAAGAGGACTGAGCTCAGAGCTTCACACACTGCATCCAAACAAAAACCACAACTACAGAGGTCTTTACTGTGTTGTTTGCATTTGCTAATACTAGCCTAAATTTCATGTTAAATTGCTTGGTGTGTTCATGACATCTCACCAAGACAAGGTACACTCATCTCTGAAGGTTCCCAAAACCATCAGCTTGGGGCCAGAAGCAGAACATGGATCTACAAGAATCTCAGCTTCTCCACAAGCACAAATAACATAAATAGTAGTTTCGTCATTTCCTCTTGACCAAGAAAGAACAAGTACCTGCCACTGTCAGACCCATTTCCTGAAACTGAGCAAACACATGGAGTGCAAGATGTTTGGAAACATGGAATTTCATCCACTCCAAGATAAATAGAAGCCATAAAGTCAATGACAAAAAGACATGCACTTGAAGCTATTTTATAGCAAAACTTTTCAATCAGTATTAGTAAAAAGTATACTTCTAAGCATGAATCTAAAACATTTATTTTTTTCTATTTCATAGCAACTAATACCTCTCTTTGAAATGTTTTGTTCTATCAAGAGAAGCTGTACCACATCTAATTGTGATCAACATCAACACCACAAAGTTGTAACTTCTGTCCCTATGCTGTGATCTAACCATAAGTTTGGCTTAGTTCTAGTCTTTTAACAGCTCAATTCTCTACTATACTCAGCTACCAAACCAAGAATGCTGTAATTGTGGAAACAAGAGTCTTTTTGTCAGTAAAAGCACTCAAAATGAGACAGAGAACACTGGGAAGCAATCACAGTCAGCTACAAGAGTTCCTGTACAGAACACTTTTATTAACTAGAGTACAGTCCTTACTCAGGAAGGCCTCTGAAGTGCAGGTACTGCAACACACATGCAAGTACCCTGACAGATCAAGGCATTCAACATGTTAAGATCTTAAAAGGTATTTTTAGTTACCACCTGGAATTGTATTTTGGACTACTTTTTTTCATATGTTAAGACCTACCTAGGAAGAAAGAAGCAATATTGCCCTCATTCTGCCTTTTTAGAAAGCTTATTACTTCAGTTCTGGAAAAAGGCAGTTTACATTGCAGAAGGATGTCCAATATATTAACAGAAAATCAGCAGAATGTTTTAGGCAACACTGGTAAAACAGATTATGTTTTAGAATATAACACAATAAACACAGAATTAAACTTAAGCCTTATTCCTAATAATAGCAACAGCTAGAGAACTTAGAGACTTGTAACTGGCTACAATCAAGAGCAGAAAACATAACTATGAGGAGGAAAAAAAGAAGTCTTTGCTCACAAACTGAACACATTCTTTTTGTTTTCTTACACCAAATGAACTTCAGCAGGAATTTTAATTTCAGCTGATTCACTCATCTGTACCTCACAGCATCTTAGAGAAAACCTGATAAAGATAGCCCAAATCCTAAAAACCAACAAACATTTAAGACTCTACAAATTTTAGAAACTTCAGAGGATTTCTAAAGAGAAAAGAACTTACATCGGAAAATTTGTAACTACTGACAAGAGTACATTCCTACAGATTTCAAAAAAGTTATTTCCTAAACATGGCTATTCCTGACCTAAGGTTCAAGATGGGCTCTGTGTCTTGAAAGTCTTTTGAACAAGGATTTCTCTATTTGAGCAGAAGGTCTCCAAGCCCCAGTCCTGCTAGCACATCCTCACAGGGAGGTTGTCACACACAGTTATTTCAGTGTAGTTATAAACAGGCCTGGGTTTTGCCAGGATGACCAGGGCTGCAAAGAGGTGGCTTTCAGATACAGCAACAAATGGACCCTTTATGGCATTGCAACATGGCAGAAATATACTTTAAAAACATTATCTCAAAATACCAAAAGCAATATCCTGAGATAAAGTAGAGATCAAACATACCACAACACACCTTGCATCTGTACTTGGGGAAAAACAGTAAGTCCAAGTGTTTTATTTATTCAAATAACAGATAGCCTGCCTTTCCAGATGAGGTTAAACAAAATACCTTTGTCTTATTTTTAGTCCCAATACTACAAAGACAAATAAGCTTATTTTCGCAAAATACAATATCATTCTTGCTTCAGTAGGAATACTCAATAAATAAACCAATAGAACTCCTCACAGAGGAGTCTTTCAGCAGGTATAAGTTATTGGAGTTTCAGTGTGGTTTTAAAATAAATTTGTACCACCTGATGATTTACCATACCATGAGAACATGGTATAGGCAGTTCTGTAAGACCAGGCCCTACACACAAATTCAATCACTCATCACAAAAATACTGAACGTCAAAATAACCCCCAGTACGTAAATTTTGTGTTGCTTTCTGTAAATAATTTAGCTTTACAATTAACAAAACCTGTGTGATCTTTGGATGTATTACAAATAATTCATGTAAAAGGCTGAATGTCACCAGTTTGCAAGTGACAGCTTCATACAAAACAGGAGTGCTCCAGCTCGGCCATCAGCAGTGGTACCTGGTGGGTATGGCTTGAGCATGAAGCACTGCCAGTACAGGTGAGCCCACAGGGGAGGGCACCTGTCTACAGGGGAACTGTGCATCGCCCTAATTTTGTCAGTTTTATTTTTAAGTCTCCCAATCCTCAAAAATTGAAAGGCTTTAAAATAAACCTACACTGCATGTTGTTGATCAACAAAGTTAGAACTAACTCTATGTATTTTAATCAGATGGTATAATATAAGGCTTTAAGGTGAGCATCACTGTCACTTCCAAAATTCATTTGAGGTTACTTGTATAAAGCCATTATCATTTTGACCTAAAAGACACATTAAGGAATATTTGACCAAAAGGTGCCACCTCCCGCATTAGAAACCAGAGCTATTTCACCTGTGCGGGGTGAAGCGTGATGGTGGGTCTTCAGTGCACTCACTTCACAACTACCAGACGCTCTTTTCCCTGAAAAAAAGGATCCTTTCATTTTCACTCCCGGGAGGCAGCAGCACCTCACAGAGACCCCCCAGCCCAGCGGGACCCCAGCCCACAGGGACAGTTTGGATGCCCATGGGACATGAGAGGGGAACCAGACACAGCTCTTGCCGTGTAGGGGCTACTGAGGCCATCCCCCCTGGCTGAGGTGCCCGTGGGCTGTGGCTCCTGTCCCGCTAACGGGTCCCGGGACAGTGCGATGGCCGAGGGACCCCAGCCCGGCTCAGGGAGCCGCGGGCCCCGGCATGTGCCGGGCAGCGAAGGTGCAGCAAGGGCAGCCCCTCTCCCTGCCCCTGGTTCCCTGCTCCGGGAGCCGGCCGGGGCCCCACGTGCCGGCAGCTTAGGGGGCGGAGGGGGGGGCACTCCGAGGGCTTCCCCGCACCCCAAAACCAACCCCCGCTCCCTCCCAAAAAGTTGTGCGGCGAACCCACCCGCCGCGGGCCCGGCCGAAGGGGGTCACGGACGGGGGGAAAAGGGGGTACGGGATGGGCGGGGGGGAACCGGCGGCCGCA